>VYZT01065303.1:0-13998 GCA_013400735.1 Pomatostomus ruficeps
TTCCCAGCTCTCTCTGTGTTTTCGTCGATCTGGATTTCCAGCTGAGAGTTCCAGAGGAGGTTACACAGCTCTGTCTGTGTTTTCCTCGATCTGGATTCAAAGCTGAGAGTTCCAGAGGAGGTTCCCAGCTCTCTCTGTGTTTTCCCCGATCTGGGCTTAAGCTGAGTGTTTCAGAGGTCACAAAGATCTGGTTTCTGTGATCTGGATTTAAACCTGAGAGTTCCAGAGGAGGTTCCCAGCTCTCTCTGGATTCCTGCATCTGGATTTCCAGCTGAGCGTTCCCAGGAGCCTGCCCAGCTCTAACCCGCCTGTCTCTGTTGCAGCAGCCAGCAGAGCAGCCAGCAGAGCAGCCACGACGATGACTCCGCGCGCTTCCTGAGCCCCTTCTCGCGCGAGGACAGGTGAGTCTGCGCCTGCCCAGCCCCTCCAGGCCCTGCTTTATTTTCCTTCTATTTCTCAGAGCTGTTTAACAAAAAAAAAAGTGATTTAAATTGGTCATTTCAATGTCTAAAATGCTGCGTTTTCATAATTTTGAAAGTGGGCGATACATCCAGCTCCTGGAACAGCCTGGATTTTCTTTGGAAAAAAAAATTTTTGAAAAAAAGATTTTTGAAAAAAGAAAATTCCCATTTCATTCCCTGAACTCCAGCTGCTGTAGCGGCTTCACCAGACTGGCTGATCCTAAAAAAAACCCCCCAAATCACCCAAATTGGGTGTTTTTTAGGATCCTGCCCCCAGCAACGACACCACCGAGCTTGGATGTTTTATTCACTTTTGCTGTGACAGTCCTGGAGCTCACCTGCAGCAGCTGGGTGAGAAAACTGCGAAATTCCAGAAGAAACTTTTAATTTGGGTTGATTAATGACCGCCTCAAACTGCAGCATGGGCATAAAAGCTGTCGAAAACCGATTTTTTTGTTGTTTATTTGGGTGTGTGATTTATTAAGGTTGCTTTGCTCAGAGCCACGTGATGGGGAGCTTGGCTGCACCTTGGAGGTCAACTTTGGAGGAAAAATTTCTGAATTTTCTTGTGCTGTGAGCCCTGAGTTATCACTGAGTTATCACTGATTTATTTTCCTTGTGCTTCTCAGAACCGTCTAAAAAGAAATGTGATTTATATTGGTTTTAGCAATGTCTAAAAAAAAAATTTAAAAATAAAAGCTGATTTTTCATCACCTTGAAAGTGGGAGAAACCATCCAGCCCCCGAAACAGCAGGAAATGAGGAACCAATTAATCCCCACGAGGGTTTTTGGCTCAAAATCAGCATTTGGGAGCCGTAGCTCACCTTTCCCTCCCTGTTTCACTCCAATTATCCACCTCCCCAGGGCTGTGGAACTCAGACTAATTAACAAACCTCCCTAATTGGCTGACAGGTGATGGTTTACAGGAAAAAATAAAGTGTGGGCCAGGAAATGGGCGGGTTTTGGGCTCTTTGTGTGCTGTTATTCCTTTCCAGCTGGAATCCCACAGGTTACACGGGGTTAGGATTTGTTAATTTTGTAAATTTGTGGGTTGTTTGGGATTGCTGCCCGTTCCAGGTGTGGACTAACCAGAGCTGGGAATATTTGGATTGGTGCTGGGAATGTTCTCCTGGCAGGAAGGGGCAGTTTCAGCAGCACAGCCAGATCCCAAAATGATCCCAAAATTATTTCTGCAGAGCCGGAGTGATGCTGAGCCTGCTGAGCTCCCGTATTTGGGACCAGCAACGTTNTTTCTGCAGAGCCAGGGTGATGCTGAGCCTGCTGAGTTCCCGTATTTGGGACCAGCAACGTTCCTGGGGCCTGGATTTAATTACAATTATATTCTGTTCCCATGGATCCAAATGATCTTGTATTTGGGACCAGCAACGTTCCTGGGGCCTGGATTTAATTACAATTAATTTCTGTTTTCATGGATCCCAAAATGATCCGTGTGAGCGACAGTAAATCACCTTTTCTGCTGGTTTTTTTTCCTCATTTGCTGATGTAATTCTCTCAAACTCCACTGGTACAGTTTTCCTTCTGATATTGATGGTCTGTGCTCGTGAAACTTCACAAAAAATAATTTAAACATGTTTTTAATGTAAGCTGGACATGGATTAGTGAGAAAGCTGACAGAACCTTGGAGAGTTTGATGTCTGCTGTTACAAATATCACAGCTCAGAGTTGTTTCTGAGCCATCTCGAATCTTTTAGACCCCCAGAAAGTGAATGAGGAGGATTTTTTTGGTTTTTTGCTGCTTTTATGGAGGTATTTTTTTGCCCGGTAACAAAGAATCCTCCAAGCTCAGCTCTGGAGCTCTGAGCTTTTGGTCACTGTTGATCGACCATTGAACATCAGCTCTTAAAAAAAACCCCAAAACCGCCCGGAATTTCGTTTCACAGGAGGGCAGGAGCTGCGCCGTGTGCCCGGGGAGGTGCCCCTTGCCCTGGCACGCTGTCCCTGCTGTCCCAGGGAGGGCAGCGGAGCAGGAGCCCGAGCTGAGCTGGGGAGCTCCGAGCAGGATCAGCCTCGGGACAGCTGGGAAAGCGCTGAACCAGCTGCCCCAGCCTCGGGCACGGCGCTGCGGAACTGCTGAGCTGATGCTGAAATTAAAAAAAACCCAAAGAACTCCAGGCTGAGGGTGGCTGGAGCCTGCCCAGGCAGGACTGTGGGAGCTGCTGCTCCCAAATCCCTTCTCGCTGAGGGATTCCCAAGGACCCTGCCCCGGCTCCTGGAGGATTTAGGAGAAAGAAGTTTGAACATTTTTTCCCTGCTCTGGATGTGTTTGGGTCTCTCTGGCCATCCCTTTTTCGGAGGTGAGAGCTTCCGCTCCCAAATCCCTTCTTGGTGAGGGATTCCCAAGGACCATTCTGCAGCTCCCGGAAGTTTTAAGACCTCACTGAACATTTTTCTCTGCTCTGGATGCACTTGGGGCTCTCTGGCCATCGCTTCTCTGGAGGTGGGAGCTGCTTGGGGTTTCCTTCTCGCTGAGGCATTCCCAAGGACCATTCTGCAGCTCCTGGAGGATTTAGGAGAAGTTTGAACATTTTTTCCCTGTTCTGGATGTGTTTGGGGCTCTCTGGCCATCCCTTTTTCAGAGGTGGGAGCTGCTGTGGGCCAGAGGGTTGGGAGCTGCTGCTCCCAAATCCCTTCTCGCTGAGGGATTCCCAAGGACCCTGCCCCGGCTCCTGGAGGATTTAGGAGAAATTTGAACATTTTTCCCTGCTCTGGATGCATCTGGGGCTCTCTGGCCATCCATTTTCCTGCTCTGCTGTGGCTGGAGGGTTGGGAGCTGCTGCTGGGGTTCCCTCCTCGCTGAGGGATTCCCAAGGATTGTGCTGCAGCTCCCGGAGGATTTAGGATCACCCTGAACATTTTCCCTGCTCTGGATGCGTCTGGGGCTCTCTGGCCATCCCTTTTCCTGCTCTGCTGTGGCCGGAGGGCTGGGAGCTGCTGCTGGGGTTCCCTTCTCACTGAGGGCTCTGGCTCCTGGAGGATTTAGGATCACACTGAACACTTTTCCCTGCTCTGGATGTGTTTGGGGCTCTCTGGCCATCCCTTTTTCAGAGGTGAGAGCTTCTGCTCCCAAATCCCTTCTTGGTGAGGGATTCCCAAGGACCATTCTGCAGCTCCTGGAGGATTTAGGATCACCCTGAACATTTTCCCTGCTCTGGATGTGTTTGGGGCTCTCTGGCCACCCCTTTTCGGAGGCGGGCGCTGCTGCCATGGTGCAGAGCCCCTGCCCTGGCGCGGAGGGGAGGCAGCTGTGCTCCCCCTGCGTCTCCTGCCTGAGGAAGAAGCTTTCCCTCTGCAAATCCGTGTGAGTTCCCCGTCTCTGCCGGGCCTGGGCTGTGCTGAGAGGCAGCCACGCTCAGCCTCAGGGTGAAAATGCCCTCTGTGGGTATTTTTGGAGGCGCGGGAGGAGGGATTCAGGGGGATGTGCTAAAAGGAGTCGGGTTTTGTGTGAATTCAGGGCTCGTTTCTCTCCCTGCTGGGTGAGTCACTTTGTGTCGCTATTTATGCAATCAGAATTCCTTTTTTTACCTCACAGGAGAACAGAGGTGGGGAATTGAGGCTGAGTCGCTGAGATGCTGGAACACCACGATTGTGTCAGTACAAACTCAGGGCTAGAGGGTCCAAATAATTGTGCTTGACTTGAAGTAATTGAGGGGTGTCTTTTTGTTTGGTTTTTTTGTTGTTGTTGTTTTTTGGTTTTNCCAGGGGTGTCTTTTTTGTTTGTTTTGTTTTTTGTTTTTGGTTTTTGGTTTTGTTTGGTTTCTGTTGTTTTGTTTGTTTGTGGGGTTTTTGTGGGTTTTTTTTGGTTTTTTGTGTTCTCCCCCTTCAATTTCTGGAGAATCTGGGCCCACAATAAACAGGAATTTTGCTGTTCCCAGCCCTGCCTTGGGGAAGCTGAGGACAGGGGGATGCTGATCCTTCTGCCTGAGCCGCTGCAGGAGAAGCTGCACTTGAGCCACCACGCTGGTGCTGCCTCAGCTTCCCCTGGGACCCGGGCAGGTCCTGAGTGGTGAAAAAAGGATCTGGGAGCCACTTCCTTCAGCTGGAATTCCTGAGCTCCTGTCCTTACAGAGACCTTTGGTACAGCCATCAGCGGATTCTGGAGGGCAGCTGCTCCGTGCAGGGAATTTCTTCTCAAATCTTCATAGGAACGGAAAAATCCCACTGGTCTGAACTGGGAATTGGGGTTATTTTGCACTGGTTTGGTGAGGGGGGCATTTCTTCTCAAATCTGTGTAAAAACAGAAAAATCCCACTGGTCTGAACTGGGAATTGGGGTTATTTCGCACTGGTTTGGTAGGGATCCTCCTGCTCCTGTGTTTAGGGATTGCTCTCAGTGCGAGCCCCTGAACAAATCAGCTCTTTGCAGGCAGCACACGCCTGCTCTGTGCTTTTCCTGCTGGAAACCTTTGGAATACGCAAAGATCTGCAGTGGTTTCCTCGGGATTTGAGGGCATCTTCTCACTCCACAGTCAGCCTTCAAAACGGGGAGGTCCCAACCCCTCAAAGCGAGCTTGGAACATCTTTTTGTGGATTTTACCTCTGCAGGGCATCCCCTGAGCTGAGCATCCACACTTTTCACCTGGTTTCTTCTCCCATTTCAGGAGATTTGGGAAAAGCTGGCACAGTCTGGTTGGGAAATTTAATTCTGGTGCTCACGGCCCTGCAGTTCTGTTTGTTTCAGTGCAGATTCATCCTCCCGGGTTTCTGCACCTCACCCTGCAGCTGCAATGCATCTGGCACAGGGCTTAAAGGCAGCTGCTCCTTTAAAACCGAATTGCCTGGGATGGGAGAAATCTGAGCGCGGAGCAGCGAGCCCGGAGCGCTCTGTCCACGCTCTGCCCTCTCAGCAGCCTCGTCACTGCTGCTTCCTCCGCAGTGGCTCCGGCAGCCCCCGAGCCACCCCGGGGCTGTCCCCATGGCAGCCCCGCATCCCTCCACGCTGGACGCCGAGGTCCCGGCTCTGTGCTGCTTTTCCCCCTGCCCCACTGTGCGTGTGTAACCGCGCCGGGATTTTATCCTCTCTGCGCCCAGCAGGGCTCCCTCCCCTGCTGCTGCTGAAGGGACGCTCCCGCAGGCTGCGGGGGCTGGCCTGGGCCAGGTCCCCCCCTGCTGCCGGTGACTGTGACCGTGTGAGTGCTCGCTGAGCTCGGCCTTTCTTCTCCCGCTGTCCCCGCGTCCCTCCCCACCGCGCCCTGGGCGGTGCTTGTCCTGCGGGCACAGCGATGGCACCAGCCCAGCTCTGCCCTTGAGCCCCTCGGCTTTTTCATCCCTCTTCTCCTCCAACTTTCCCCTGATACTTCTCCCCGAGCTTTCCCTGCTGCCTGCTTTCCTTTCCTTGTGAGCGCCCGGTCCCAAACCTTTGGCTGCCTCTCCCGAGCCCCTTCCCGCTGTTTCGGTGCCAGGCCATGGGAATTTGGGCTCATTTGGGGGATGTGGGTCTGGCAAGGCTTCCAGCACTCTGAGATTTCGTTGTTCCTTTACTCTGGAGAAGGATCTTTGCTCTGGAGAAGGATCTTTGCTCCAGGCTTAGGCTTCTTTCTGTGAGCTCGGGCTCTGTGCAGCACCTGCAGGGCTGATCCTGGGTTCCCAGAGTGGGATGTGACACTGGGAAAGGGGCATCCTCTGCCCTGTGTTCCTTTGGCTGCTCTGCTGCCTCTCCTGAGTCCCTTCCCGCTGTTTCGGTGCCAGGCCGTGGGAATTTGGGCTCGTTTGGGGGATGTGGGTCTGGCAGAGCTTCCAGCACTCTGAGATTTTGTTGTTTCTTTACTCTGGAGAAGGATCTTTGCTCCAGGCTTGGAGTTCTTTCCGTGAGCTCGGGCTCTGTGCAGCACCTGTCACGCTGAGAAATCAGGAATGATCCTGGGTTCCCAGAGTGGGATGTGACACTGTGAAAGGGGCATCCTCTGCCCCGTGTTCTTGCTGCCAGTTCTGCCTTTTATTGGTGCCACTGCCACCGGGGGAGCCCCTGAACAGCTGAGAGGGGCTCAGGGAGGCTCTCAGTGCTGCTCTGAAATGCCTCAGTGCAGCCTCAAGCCGTGTTCCTGGGCCCCTGTTTTAGCAGCTTTCCTCTGCCTCAGGGTTCAGAAAAGAAGCGTTCAGGCTCTTTCTCCTCCTCTGCGCTCACCCCTCTTGAGGGTTTTGTTCTTAAAGCCAAAAAAATATCGTGGTGTGCGTTCTTCACCCCTTTATGTGAAACTGGAGGTTATTTTTTATAGGATTTTGCATGAGAAACCCCTCAGATGCAGATGGGAACAGGTTTGGTCTCTCTGGTGTCTCCGTGGATGATCCCTCGGGCAGTTGGACCCCATGTAAAGATTTACCTTGGTGGACTGGAAAGGCTTCAGTTCCAACAGCTCTGAAGGCTTTGGGCAGTTAAAAACACCCTGATTTTGAGACTCTGCATGTTCAGCTTTATCCTGAGTGAAAATCCTGTCCCATCCACGTGCTGGGCTGTGGTTGATGGGAATTATTTCAGGCCGTGAGATATTTCAGAATCTCTTTGTCTCTAAACGATCAGGCCACGACATTTCTGCCCACGGTGCTGACGTCCTGCTGCCTTTTCCCAGTGGCTGCGAGTTCCTGGCAGTGAAGGCAGAAATGAGAAGGTGACGTTGGTTTGAACTCAGCAGAAAACGGGAAGGGGAATTTCTCTGGGCACGCCATGAGAGGTTATTGCACCAGCCCAGGCGAGGGGAGGGCTGAGTTCAAACAGGCAGCACAATGAGGGGAGGGAAGGAGCCACAAGGGTGTGTGAAAGCGGTTTTTTAGATTATAATATTGCTCAAGAAAGCGGCAGTTACAGCCTGAATCATCCCAGTCTCTGCTTCCTGATGCTGCCCTGCGTTCTCCCGGCACAAAAGTTCTTCCTGTTCCCATTCTAGGGAATTCTTTTTTCCCTTTTAATGGAGGGTTTTTTTCTCCACTCTCTAATTCCAGGCAGCTGAAGGTGCTGTGCTGCTCCTTTCCCTCCTCATTCCTGATGCTGCCCCTCATTCTCCCGGCACAAAAATTCTTCCTGTTCCCATTCTAGGGAATTATTTTTTCCCTTTTAATGGAGGGTTTTTTCCTCCACTCTCTAATTCCAGGCAGCTGAAGGTGCTGTGATGCTGTTCCACTTTTCCCACCCTCCCACGCCCCTGAATTCCGTGAAAATTCCACGGTGCTGTCAGGGCAGCAGCCAGATCTCGNCAGGGAATTCTTTTCCTCCTTTTGATGGAGGGTTTTTTCTCCACTATCTAATTCCGATTAGCTGAAGGTGCTGCTGCTCCTTTCCCTCCCTCCCACGCCCCCGCATTCCGTGGAAATTCCGCGGTGCTGTCAGGGCAGCAGCCAGAGCTCAGCAACGGCTCTCAGGCACCGAGCACGGGACTACAGCTCCCATCATGCCCAGAGAGAGGCAGAAATCCATATTTTTTTTCTGGAAATGAGGTCTCATGTGACTTCCCAGCCGCTGCAGCGGGGAGGGAGTCCCTGGCGAGGTTTTTTCCCAGGGAGATGGAGGTGTGCCCCGGCTGGCAGATGCTGTGATGGCATCGGCCGTGCCCGGAACGCCGCAGATCTCGGCTGCCTCCGGGGAGGACGCGGGATTTTGCCCTCCTGCCACATTTTCCCGGGGATCTGTACACCTGTAACCGAGGTGCATACCCATTAAACCCTCTCTTCCCTACACTCTGAATTCCCTCCGGCAGTTCTTCCTCTCTCCCCGTAACATTTCCTGATTCGTTTCTAATTTCCCCTCCCGCTGGTTCTGGCACTAACAGGAATTGGTTTGCATGCATTTCACTGACCCACAGAGGGTTTTTGGGGGTTTTTTTTTGCTGCTTCTTTAACTCCTGCAGCCTTTCCCTGTTTTTTACCATATGGGAGATCAGAGCGGCTCTGAGGCAGCACCTTGAATTCTCTGCCTGCGGGTCACGCACCTCTCCTGGCCAATTAATCTGTCTGAGCTGCCCCAGCCCTTCCTTTGCACTGCGTGGGCACTCGGAGAAGGGAATTTTTTAGTCACTGGGAGTCTCGGAGAGGTGAGGCTGCCCCGGGGAGGGCGAAGCCACACAGAGGATGCCCCGATGGCTGTGAGTTGTGGCTGTTCGGAGGGGCAGGTGACGCTGACAAAAAGCGATGTTTTCTGGTTTCGGAGATCTCCTTTCGGAGGCGATTGTGAGCTGGGAGCCCGGGCTAACACGGCCGTGGCTGTGGCTATTTATAGAGCCTCGAATTCCTCCCCGGAGCTCCGGCATTTCGCAGTGGGCTGTTCCCTTCCGAGCACTGCACTTCCTCGGGAGATGTTTCCTGTTTGCTTTTAACCTCAGGAGCTGCTGCAGAGAGGCTGAAACGTGGAAATTCAGCTTTTTCTGCGTGGCAAAATTACGATTCTTAACTCAGGGTTTGCTGAAAGTCCTTTATGAAGCTGCTGTGGGGTTTTTTCTCCCTCTCAGGCTGCTGTGAACTTGGAGAAAATCGCAGAAATGTCATTAAGGGACATCAGTGGCTTTGTGGAAGAAGGGTTGGGGAGCAGATTGTGCAGAGTGTGTGGATTTGCTGTTTGTGGAGCTCTGGGGCTGCACTGGATGTTGTGGAGGTTGGAATCTGTGTTCGGAACAGGGGCTTTATGTCACTGAGGAGCAGGGGTTGAATTTCATGGGATCATGGGGTGGTTTGGGATGGAAGGGACCTTAA
Organism: Pomatostomus ruficeps; assembly: GCA_013400735.1. NCBI lineage: Eukaryota > Metazoa > Chordata > Aves > Passeriformes > Timaliidae > Pomatostomus > Pomatostomus ruficeps. The sequence continues at coordinate 9,155 of VYZT01065303.1, forward strand.
ACCCATCCAGTGCCACCCCTGAATGGGCAGGGACACCTTCCCCAATCCCAGGCTGCTCCAAGCCCTGTCCAGCCTGGCCTTGTACACTTCCAGGCATGGGGCAGCCACACCAGGGCCTCCCCACCCTCCCAGGGAAGAATTCCTTCCCAATATCCCTCTAAACTCCCTCCCTTCCAAAGGGTTTGTGTATTCTGGGTACAAGGGAGCTGCGTGCCAGCTCTGGTTTGTGCAAGCACGCGTGAACTGCAGCACAAACACATTTTCTGTGTGCCAGGGCAGGAGCGTTCCCTGTGCCCACGGCCCCGTGCAGGGGTAGTTTGGGTGCTGGAAATTCGCAGGAGAGTGACATTTATTCCCTTTCCAACCAGTGCAGGCTGATGGCAGGGCTGTGAAACCCTGAATATCCGAGGGTCTCCTCCCGCTTTAAAACCCTGAATATTCGAGGATCTGCTGCCCTTAAAAACCCTGAATATCCTCAGCCCCCGAGGGTCAGCTCCCCTTTAAAACCCTGAATATGCGTGGGTCTGCTCCCCTTTAAAATCCTGAATATCCGAGGGTCTTCTCCCCTTTAAAACCCTGAATATCCTCAGCCCCCGAGGGTCAGCTCCCCTTTAAAACCCCTGACGATCCGTGGCTCTGCTCCCGGGGGGCCGGTGTGCTCACACCCGAGCCCGGGCAGCAGCAGAGCTCAGGTTTTGCAGATGCTCAGCCGCTCTCGGGGTGTTTTAAATCGATCCGCCGGTCCCTGCGCGCCCTCCCTGCGCACTGAGCGCCGCGGGATGAATAAGCACTTTGCAGCCGCGCTGTTTCTCGCCCTCGGAGGAGCTTTGTTCGCCTGAGCCCGCGGCGTTTCGCTGCCTCCCCGCACGGGCAGCGCTCGGTGTGCCCGGCCCGGCGGTGCCCGGGCGTTGCGGGGCTGGGGCCGGGCCGGCTCGCAGGCTCCAGCCCGGTTTCCTGGAGCAAAGTAGGCCAGCAGGAGCGGCGGGGAGAAGCCGGGGGATGAATGGGGCGGCGTGAAGTCACCGTGCTCCGCCAATCCGGGCAGCGCCACGCAGCTACGGATGCCTCGGGCTGCCGGCGCCGCGCTCACCTTTCGCTGGGGCTCTGATGCCTCCAGCCCGAGCCCGGCGAGCCCCAAAGAGCCCCTAGGGCAGGTCCGGTCGTTTTTGGGGGTTGCCGCGAGGTGAGTGCGCCCAGCGGGGCGCGGCCGAGGAGCCCCCGCGCCGCGCGTGTCGCTGTCCCCGCGCACGGGCTCTGCTCCGGCTGTCCCGCCTGTCCCCCGCACTCTCTTCTTCTCCCCCTCCCCGGTGTCCGAGCACTCCCCCTTCTCCACCCGTGCACTGCCCGGATCCCACCCGCTTTTCCTCCCGACCCCCGAGGTGCCCGCTCAGGGGGTGGCGGTGTCGCTGGTGTCACCCTCCCTGCCCGCACAGGGACAGGGGGATGAGCTGGGGCTTGTTCCCCCAGGAGCTCAGCCTGGGAGGGAGCTGGGAGGAGGAGGAGGAGGAGGATGAGGAAGGTCCTCTCTGCCCCTCAGCTCCCTGCTGGACGCTCGGGTGGTGGCAGCGGGGAGGGCTTGGGGGCACAGCTGTGACTCAGGTCTGGTGCCACGCTCCAAACGCGTCCCCAACCCTGCTCGAGATGCTTTTTGTGCCCTTCCCTGGGGGGCAGGAGGGAGAGCCTGGGTTTCGTTGTTCCCCCGCTCCTGTCAAGTTGTTCGCCTGTTGTTCTTCACCCTCTTTTGACTTTCCCTTTCTCTCCCTCCCCTCCCTCGCTCCCTCCCTTCTCCCCGACGCTCTCGTTCGCTGCTAGGCCAAGCAGAAAGCATGGAGACGGCTGATATGGCGACAGCAAAGGTAGGATGGAAATGCTGCCGGCCTCACTGTGCGTAAGTGGCTTCGCTTGGCACCTTCTTACTCTGCCCCTCGACCCTTTCACTGCCCCTCGCCCGCCCTCCCGGCGCTGGCAGAGCCGTGCCGGCCTGAGGAGGGGGTTTAACCCTGGGAGGATGGCACGGAGTGGCCACAGCCGTGAGGTTGGAGGAAAATTCTGAATATCCTCACCCCCCGAGGGTCTGCTTGCTGGTGGAGGAAATCCTGGAGTGTTGGTGCTGGAAGCCGAGGTCGGGGATGGGAGGGAGGGAAATCAGGGGGTTTGTGGTCCCTCGGGGGCATCAGCGGTGGGATCAGGGATGCTGGCAGAGCCCGCCCGGCTGCTGAGTGAGGCGGTGACACTAGATGGAGCTTTCGGGGCAGCTTTCCACTCCCGGGGACGGTCGTGTGAGGAGAAATTCCTTCTGGCAGCCTCTTTTTTTTTTTTTTTTTTTTTTGGAAAGGATCTCGGGGGAGTGCCAGGCGCGAAGTAACTCGAGCTTGTGGATGCATCCGCCCTTTTCTGAGGCTTCTGTGCCGCCGGTGCCGCTCGCTGCCAGCGGGCTCCGCTCTCCTGCGGCTGCCAGCCGGGGAGTGGCGCTGGGTGGCTCTCCAGGGGTTTGCGGGGCTGGCAGGGCCGGGAAGCACCGGGCTGTGCCCATGGAACCCCTCCGCATCCCGGCCAGGCCCGCTGGTACCTTTAGACCCCAGGGTTTGTCTTCTCGGCCACCCAAGGGACCCTCTTTGGGGTCAGAGCGGGGATAAAGTGCGGGGATGTCCCTGCAGAGCATCCCTGGGGCTCCAGCTCATGAAGTGATGGAGCTGAGTGTGGCTGGAGAGAGCAGGGAAGGGCATCAGTAATTATAATTCTCTGCTTTTGAGGCTGCTCTTGTCACTGAAAACTGCGGGAAAAAGAAAAAGTCTCCAGCAACATTTTCAGTGTCAGAGAATCCAGGCATTGCTTTATTCCTGCCCAGGATGGGGCTCTGGCCAGGATGGGCCACAGAAATCATTTCATCCACACCCAGCCCGGCTGTGCAGAGAAAATCATTCCAGGACACATCCTGTACACCGTCCTGGCCAGGAATAAAGCAATGCTGTGATTCTCTGACACTGAAAATGGTGTTGGAGAGGTTTTATTTTTCCCACAGTTTTTGGTGGCACTCTGGCCGGATCCTCGGGCACGGCAGCATGGCCTGGTGTATTCCAGGGAGAAACTCCTGGAATTCAGCAGTTAAACCCCCCCCGTGGGGCTGGTCACAGCTTGAGGGGCTCAGGTCTCCGCTGGAGTCCAAGCTGAGCTTTCCCTGTCACATTTATTCCAGCTGTAACCCTCCATCCTTCCAATTCCACTTCCCAGAAGCCTGGAGTGATGCCTGAGCAGAGGCTGCCCAGAGCAGAGGCCAGAGAGGATTCAGAGAATAAAATGGGGATTTATTGCAGGGCCTTCAATAGGGACACCTCGGGCACTCAGAGCCTCTCCGGGAGAGGCCACACCCAAGATGGACCCCGGGGCACGAGTTTGCTCCACTTGGATCAGTTTGGATCCATTCCCAGATCAGGGTTCATTCTCCAGTGACAATTGCAGGGGATGATGGAATTGAGCCCAAGTCTGTCCCCCCTTTTAGAGGCTCCGTTTCCATCTTTGGGGACCTGGGCCAACGAGGTGTCCTTGAGTGCAGCCTGGAGAGGATTTGTTGTGTCTGAGCAGGATGGGAGAACAGGAGCTCCCAGCCCGTGGGGAGTGGGAGAGTTCCACACTAAAGCAGGGCAGGGGCTGGGAAATATAAAAGCTGAATCTGAAGGCATCAGGATGATGCTGGGGAAGGTTTTACCCTGGCATGGGTTGCTCAGTGACGCAGATTTTGAGTATTTACCAATAAATTACGTTGTGTGCTCTGGGTCAATATTGCTTTATAAAGCTGAACTCTCCCTCGCCGCTGTATTTGCTGAAACCCCAACGGCTCCAAAGCCACTTCAAGCTGCAGGGCTCGCAAAAAATCCCCCCCCTGAGGATGCTGAAGGGGCTGTGGCATTTCAGTTGGAGCTGTGGTGGCGTTTTGGGGAACTCAGTCTTTTCTGCGTTAAAAAAACCCCAAAAACATTTCCATGACAGAAACAACAGAGTCACTTGAAAATTCTTTTTTTTCTGTACCTGTTTTTTTGTAGTTTTTGGTTTTAATTAAAGGGAAACGTGACCTGCAGTGTTAAAGCACCATTTTAGTGTGAATATACGAAAACCTAATTATTTTTTATAGAGAAATTGAAAACTGAGTGGAGTTTGAACCTTCTAAAACAGAAACAACGTGGGAATTAATTGTGCAGATATTGCACGGGTTTATTTGGACTTAACCTTGGCCGGTGCTGATGTTTAACCCCCAAATCTTTATTTAAAACCCCAAAATTCTCGTTTTTTTGCTGACTTTGAGTCAGTAACCCCTGTTATGGGTTTGGGGCGTTAAAGGGGTGCTGGGGTCAGACTGGGGGAATTTTTGGGGGGTTTAAGGGGTTGGTTTTCTCCTGCTGGGATGCTCCAGGAGTGTCAGAATGTTCCGTCACCGCTGCTCCCCATTGTGCTGCTTCCTTCTCTGCCCGGGCACCTTCCAGGCTGTCTCCAGAATGGGCATTTCCTGCCCTGCCAGAGAATGGCCTCGAGTTTAGTTCATAAAAAAAAATTAAAAAAGAAAAAAAAAGGGGAAAAAAGAGAAAAAAAGGAGAAAAAAAAGAAAAAAGGGAAAAAAGAGAAAAAAAGGAGAAAAAAAAGAAAAAAGGGAAAAAAGAGAAAAAAAGGAGAAAAAAAAGAAAAAAGGGAAAAAAGAGAAAAAAAGGAGAAAAAAAAGAAAAAAGGGAAAAAAGAGAAAAAAAGGAGAAAAAAAAGAAAAAAGGAAAAAAACCCCTCAAACCAACAAACAACAACAAAAAAAACCAAAAAAAAACCAGAAAAAGGAATAAAAGAGAAAAAAAGAAAAAATA
>VYZT01065304.1:1193-18987 GCA_013400735.1 Pomatostomus ruficeps
CACTCTGGGTCGAACTGAGACCTCCCTGAAGATACTGATTTTTAATGGAAATGCCAACACTGTATATAGTACTGCTAGCAGATATTGTTTTAATATAATTTATCACCTCTGCTCATCTTTTCCATTTCCAAATTGAGCCCAAGAGGCCTAGGATCAGTCTGCTGATCAAGTTCCTTGTCAACTAGCATTTTCAACTTGGTGTAGATTTTCAGACTGACACTATAATTTTGTGGCTCCTGTGTTTTCCTACTTCTGTTTGAATTTATCACGTGAAGTAAGTGCACTTGGTGGATACTTATCAAGTCTCTACTTCCCTGGAGGGCTACAAAATACAATTTCCATATTTCCATGTTTGCAGTTGATGGCCTAAATATAGAACACATGAAACAGCAAGAATGGTCTTCTTAAGCTAGTGGGTAAGATGTCCATTATATAGTGTTTCCAGGGGTTGGATTAGAAGAATAAACAAAATAGATTTTACCTCAGTGGATTTAGATTTCTAAAAGATATAGTGCAAGAAACCTGAGCAGTCTAATGATATTAGTTGTAGAAATATCCAGTGTCTAAATTTCCACAAAATATTTTGCTACATGCTATATCTACTTGACAATATTCCATAGTTTTACTCCTTTTTAAAACATGCATTTTCTTTTAAATCTCTACAACTACTTAAAAAAAGTTAAACCAAATAGAAAAAATACTGTTCCTGTAGGGTTTTGCTATGAAACTTGTAAGTATTAAAAACATGAAACAGCACATTCCCCAGTGTTTGCACAAATATTTGACAGAAGGTAATATTCAACCTAAATTTAGAATAAACTTCTGTCTTTTGCTAAAGATGTTCATTCACTCATTTTGATGTTTCAATTTGGATTAAGTTAGAATTGTAGATAAAGAAATTTAGGCTTGAATTATTGACATATAGCTAAATTCTTCATTTCTTTAAACTGAGATTATTGATGGCAGAATGCAACTATTTCTGTTTCATTCCTGAAGTAACTTTTCTTTTTCATCTTTAGTTTTCAGTGATACAAAACTCCTGGAAAATGTGGCCAGACATCAGATGACTGTAGACAGAACAGGAACAGTGAAATATTCTGTAAAGATTACATTGGCTCCCTACATGCCTTTACCTCAAGGCTGAAAATCAAATAATCAATATAAAGTCTTCAACTTTATATCTTATCTCAAATCTATCTTCAACAACATGGTGACCCAAAGTCATGAGAATAGAACTAGTTCAATACTGACCCAGATGGAAGAATGACATTTGCTGAATCATGAAGATTAATTTTTGTACCAGCTAGTTTTTGGGAAACTCCTTTTAGATATATCCTGTTAGTTTCTACAGTTATGAACAAAAATCATAAGACATCACTAATAGCATAAGCTGATTTTAAAAATACAAGAGTTTTGCCCTTCAGGATTTTTTTTATATTCTGTTCTGCACTGACTTTGGCATAGGAGCATCAGTGAGTACACAGCAACACCTTTGTCTGCATACAAAAAAAGAAACAAAGACTTCAGAAGCACAGGGACCCAAATACTTTCCAAAGGGTAGAAAAATAACCTGGATCTTTGTCACTGACAGCAGCTATGCTATCTGTAAGAAGCTACTATCTCCAACAGTTAGCAGAAATCTAGAATTTTCTATATATAATTATGAAAACAGTGAGGGGCACTGCCAGTAGCCATTCTGTAATAATTTTTCTTAGTTCCTCTCAGAGTTCACACTCATTACTTTTCGGCACATTTGAGTAAATTCATTTTCATATTGCTATATTCATTAAATATAAGTTTCAACCACACAAATAATGAAACTACAACAGAAATAGAAGGTGTACTGACCAGTGCAACCAACTCAGGGATTATGTCAAGACTTTAATTTTGAGTTACCTCTTCTGACTTGGGAATTATACACCTATTCTGGAGACGAAATAACTCAATCACTCTGCTCAAACCCTGCTAATGCTAAGAATTTAAGGTGTTCTTTATAGACTCTCTTACAAACTCTACAACAGCAATGCCTATTTTATTTCAGAAATCTTATTTGCTTAAACTGTGAGGTAATGCACTCTCAGGCACTCTTATAACACAATCACGAATATCTCTTTAAGCTTTCCTTACCATTTTTCACTTTCTTTCTTATTTACTTGGGGTCACTAACATGAGTAGCATCTCTGTTTATCATAACTTTTAATTTTTCTTCATTGAATATCAATTCTACATAAGTAAAGAGCTCACTATTCTCTGAGTTAAGAGATGTGCTGGCAGACGAAGTCTGCTTATAACTGATGAACAGAAATTTAAGCCTAGAACACTCAAAACTTCAGCCCTCAGACTAAAATAACTGATGTTCTCTGACCTTTCTTTTGAGAAATTTTGGGTGATCATTTTGACAACTTGAAGATTTCTGTTATGCTTTCAAATTTATTTTTCATTGTTTAGAAAAATCATGTTACATTTGTGGACAAACTGTGCTCTACCTGTTCCGAATGCTGATTTTCTGATTCTGATTAAACATTGCCTCTTAAGCTGCTTAAGATTGAAATCACTCTTAGTAAGCTTTCATTTACTTCTCATGATGGCATCTTAGCACATGTCCTTAAAAGCTCTTCCTATATCTGTTACCTTAAACATAATAAAAATAAACAACTGCTTAATCATGTTATGTCATTAAAATGAAATTACTAGAAAAATAAAATATGCTAGTCTTGTCAGCTTCAGGATTTTTTAATATGCTTTATTTACATTTACATTTACATGTAGTGTCTTTTGGGGAATTTTTGGTTCTGCAATATCAGGATTTGATACATAAAATAGAAACATATTTGAAAATAAATTTGGTGTCCTTATCGGTAATTTAAAGCAGAAGGTAAATTCGTTGTTATTCTTTTACTATATTATATGAGGGTATTTTACCAACCTGCACCCAGCCATAGAAATTTCCTGTGTAATTTTTAATAAAAAATAAGGATATTTTCCCACAGTTTTAGAAAGACAATATTTTCTGAAATTATCCTTACACCTGTGCAATAAGAACAAGAGACTCTAAAAAAACCTTCAATTAATCTGATCAAAATACCCCAAAATGTAGAATAATAGAAGCTGCATTGTGTACATCAAGTCTGAAAGCATACAATGAAAGGAATGCCCTGCAAAGGCTTTGAGGTTCATCCAGGACTTTTTTTTACAAGTAGATTCTGTAGAGAAATTAAGACATGTCCTTCCCCCTCCTTTCTTCCTTCTTTCACTCTATGACAAAATGTTCTCTATCCTCTGATTAGAAAAAAAGCTGCCATACCTCTGCAGGTTCCCTACAGCCCAGCCTTACCAAAGCCCCTAACTGATCCAACAGCATTTGTCATCTCTGCAGTATCCTTGCTGTAATTCTCCTCCTCTGGTTTTTCTTTCAAACTACATGACACAAAGAGTCTTTGAACAAAATAAGAAAAACAAACTGTTTTAAGTGAGGAAAAGTGACACGTAGGTATTAAGAGCTATATATAATTAGTTGCTTTCCTCAAGTCATGTAAAATACTATTTGTTCTGCATAAACAGCCTTTGATTGTCTTGTTACTAAATTATATTTTATCTGATCCTTCAACAGTCAGTTTTTGCCTCTTAAAATCATCAAAAATAATGTTTCTACCAAGTATTTTCAAGATTATTTTATTGGATTTCTAGATTACTTTTTCTTTGGAACAGTTATTGACTCTATACAATTAAATTGGAGGAAAAAATTACTCTGATCCTGAATGCTTTATTCATAGATCTATCTTTTATGAGAAATCCAACAACAATTTTACCCTTAGCACAGAATCTAACATAGAATTTACTCTTTCTTTGGAAAAGTCATAGAAATAAGAAGATTTAATTCTGCCCCAAATAGGCCATCAATCCTGAATTCTGGGATTTTAAACAGATCAATTTTGCATCTCCATCATGAATGCTCCCAGACTCATTTCTAACTCAAACACTACTTTGTGATTGTTTGCTCATTTTAAAACTCAAAATATTTTGTAGAAGCCCTTTTCTCAAACATAATACCAACAAATTATTTGGGACACCAGCAAAACATATTTAAGTAGTCATCTTTCATGGCGGACATAATTACCATGGTTTATCAATTAATAAATTACTGTTCTAATGAATAGTGGGGAAACACCGAAAATAATTTTGTGAGTTCCCTTGGTACTTTATTCTGACTTATTTCATATATTTCCTTTGGTTTACAATGTTATTGTATTGCTTTGTGTAAGCTTTATCACAGCATAACCTGGGTGTGTTTGCATGTGTGTGTTTATACATGAATGATGTAAAAAGAGTGAATAAACAAGCATGTTCTAACCACTTCTTTCTCCCTATAAAACTGTCAAAATTCAGAAAACACTGAAAAATACTCTATCATAATTCAAGAATGATACTACTTTTTTGTTGTTGTTTTACCAATACTCTTGTAAAAAGGCAAAGTGAAAGAAAACTAAAAAAATTCATTACAATGGTCATACAAGAGAGAAAATTTGAATCAATTCAGCTTATTTTTCTCCATTATCAGCACTTTGGTGTTATTCTAGTTACTAGGTTCCTGTCTCTCTAAATTTAAGTCTCACTAGACATTATTATAGTTTCAGAGAATAAACTACATCCCAGGTGATCACTGCTGTGTATTGTTTTGTGTTCAGTCTGTAGTTTTTGGAGGAAGACAATTATTTGTATTCTGTAGCAATGAGGATTACACCAGAGGGCAGGACACAGGTAACATAATACTGGAAAGTAGTCATGTGAAATATCAAGAGGGATATAACAATTCTGAATAAAATTCAGGTTCAAAACTTTCAGAAATATAGGATCCATCAATTTTCTGATATCAGTTATATTTAACTGCTTATTTAACTGTTCTAAAAGCAATGACATAATTTTGGGAGATGAAAGTTAAATATTTCAATACAAATAGGATAATGATTGCTTGAAATTACAGTTAGATTAACAAGTCTATGTTGTACAAAATCATAACCCACAAATTACTTTGGGTATGTTTTGCAGAACCAGCCATGAGACTACTCATAGGTACTAGGGCAAAAAAGATGCATGCACATAGGCTTTATTCTTGAAAGATGTATTACTTTAAACAAGCACTTTAGATATAAGAGAAAAAACAATAAGATATTAATCTGAGTACCAAAAGTATAATTTCACTTCAATTTTATGTTACTAATATAATTACCATATAGTTGTTTTCAAGAGGGAAAGTGAAATTAATAACTTTAATCAAGATACCTAGTTTTAAATATATAACACTTCATTCATAACCAAGCTCTTTAACTAGTAAGTTATTACATGAAGTCCATTTCAATGTGTAATTGAAGTACTCTTTCAATTAGTAACTAATAGAATATAAGTCTTTCCTTAAGGATGGTCATAAGTATGTTTTGCATCACATTTTTGCATCCCTGTTACAGGTCCGGTTTTAGCTGTGTGGGAAATTAGCAGGTTTTCCCCATCAATTGCCTCTTAAGATAATTCATCAATATATATCTGATGTAGTCCATACAATTAAAAGAGGACCTGGAAATAGCAAGTCTAGCACTTAACTGTGACAAGCACAACCAAATGTATGCCAGAAATTTAAAAGAAACCCTGTTTTATTGCTGCCCCTCCTTCCAAATGGCAACTTTATAATATTATTTATCTTCAACAAAGCTATTTTGCTTCAATTTCAATGTCACTTCAGCAAAATAAAAAATAAAGGAAGCAAAAGCAACCACAAAATATATCTAATTATAGCAATTACTGAGAATTTTCCTCCATTAGACCTTCTACCTTCATTTCACTTCACAAAATACAAGTTTAGTGACTACTTATTGCTTATAACATCAGTAAAATGGAGGCAGAAATTATTTATACGTGTACTTCTGGTTTAGAATTACATATTCTATTTTTGAACCTTTTGTAAAACCACGATTGATGGTCAGGCACATTTGTAATGTACTTAATTAAAGAGGATTTTAATTTAGTCTAAAAAGAAGGAAAATAATATCTATACTTACTGAGGTAATCTATATATTTATATCAGTCATTTCACCTAATGTTCCCACAGTGCGAGAGTAAGTGATCCCCAGTGTAGTTACAGAAAGAATTCTAGGCTTACTTCACAGACAAGTAACAGTAACTAAACTAACCAGAAAAAGCACTAACTTTTTTTCCAAAGTCTTAAAATATGTTTCAGCTTTAAAAGAGCCCCCAAATGTTTAAAAGCAAAGGAACTTAAAACACTGAATTAGAATTTATGAAGGAGAAATAGGAACAGGAATGCTTCTGCCTGAGGTGAAAAGACCACATCAGATGCAAAGGACTAAGAAAGAAAACTGCTGGGTTTTGGATACCTCTAAAGAGAGAATTCTAACAAAGCAGAGACTTTGCTCTGTTTCCCATAGGTTGTAGATTTAGAAAAGAGTGGTAAAAGAGGGAAGAATCAATGTTCCTTGTGACGGGCAACAAGGACTTAATATGGCTTTTCATTATTCCATATCCCAGTATGATATCCAAATTTCTTCTCTCCAACTATAATAGTAAATCAAATTGAGGAGTTTCTGGCAACTCCAATTCTATTCACTCAAAATATCTCCTTTAATCCAAGTTTTGACCTCTGTAGATTTTAACAGACACTGTTATGTCTCATCCTCACTTAGACTTTAAACTGAATATTTTAGAACTGATAGTTTAATTTCATTTTACAGCTCCTTACTAGAAAAAAATACTACATGGTAAGACTGTGAAGATGTATTAACCAAAACTGTAAGTTATATATGAACTATGTGCAAAGATAGAGATTGCATGCATACCTGTGTTTCTGAACAGGATTTAATAGTGCTTAGTTTAGAAAACAGCTTATACAAAACCAGTTGTATCAACAGCACCTATCTCACTGGTGGATTGAAAAATATAATGAATACAATGCTTTTAGAAGACAAAAAAAAATCATATGGGTCACTTATTCTGCGATGAAATTTCAACTACCACACCTTACCTTTGTACTTCTTCCTTATCACATAAGCAAAACAGTAGTGACAGTTTTGCTTGCACCTTGCATTATTATGGTCTATGTAGATTAATTTCAGTTTAGTTATAAAACCAGCTGGGAGGGAACAAGAAAAGACCTGAGACTTGAGAGGAGTCAACTGACAGGAATTCATGATATTAATTTTGAGGAAAAGCACACAAAATTCAAGTTAGGAAAAACTCCCCAACCAAACAACACATTAACAGAGTAGAGTTAAAAGCCCCACTCCAAGCCCTTCTCATTCCGTCATTCTTTTACTGAGGCAAAGCAGCATATTTCTGGCTATCAGCTATGAAGAAAAGGGGTGGTAGGTGCACATCCAAAGAAGGACAGTGGAGCCCATGTGAGTATTCCATCTTCCTGACACCCACTATCTTTGCTACTTGATAAGGTGATGAATACAATTTCAATACTAGATGCACTTAATCTCACAAGACATCCCTAACAGAGAGAGAAACCTTGGAGGAAATAAAACTGTAAAAAATTTAAGGCATTTCTCTGAAGGGGATGCCCTTAAGTGCCTGAAAAGAAGGGAAACAGGGAAGGGAAGAAAGGATGACCCTGGGAACCACCAACGTGTCAAGCCCTACACTGGAAAAAATTCTTTATTTCCCTTCTAGGAAAAAAAAAAATCTTTACTCTGAGGGTGGTGAGGCACTGGATTAGGTTTTTCAGGGAAGTTGTGGATACACCATCCCTGGAGGAGTTCAAGGCCAGGTTGGATGGAGCTCTGAGCAACCTGCTCTAGTTGAAGGCATCCCTGCCCACAGCAGGGGGGTTGGAATTAGATGATCTTCAAAGTTCTGTGTCCTGACTCACACATCTGGTAGGATCTTAAAACCTTTTCTCATCATCTGTGCACCTCAGCTCACATTCGTTCCTGGGTCCCAGAAGAATATGGGTCAAACAGAGATTACCTTTCTCTGTCATCTGATCCAAGAATCAAATGCACATTATCTGCAGATCAGGCCCTCTCCAGGAGGCAGTATCATGGTGTATAAGACAGAGGAGAAAACATTTAGCTTGACAGTGAAATCCTCTCATTCCCAGTACACTGCATGAATGATTGATGTAACAGTATCTTTGAGCACGGGCCCAGATAATAAATGCTATTGTATGATGAAGAACAGAATAAAGGCACAATTACTGGTAAAGGAGACTGCCAAATCAGTCTTTGCATGATAATCCAGTGCCAGTGGAGAGCGGAATGATGTAATTTTGCATCTCATTATCTTCAGCTTAGTCAGATGAAATTTTATCTGGCATTGCCTCATTCGTCACAATGACTCCATGGCCCTGGAAAGTTCCATTCTTACAGCACGATGTAGAGAAGTGAAAAAGAAAGCAGGTATCTAATCAGAACTGATCCTTTTCCTACAATTCTGGTAGCCCTTCGAGGCCTCAAGGCCTGAGAGATCAATGCAGTTTGGCTGCACTAGAGCAGCTAGCTGTCTGGTTCTGACGCCAACTAAGACCCCTGAGGCTGCTAAAGAAACAAGCTCTAGAGCTGATCCCCTTGCCCAAGGCTTGAATCACAGGCGAAATTTTGCCTGAGATGCTGAGGCACCACAAACACCCACAAAATAGGTTGAAGTGGGATGTGATTGTCCCATATAGCACAAGGCTAAAAAGGCCTTTAGAGAAGTCACCAAATGCTAAGGAAGAACATGTAGTGAGACACGAGAGAAGTAGAAGGATTCTGTCTCAGTAGGGTAGGCAAACAGTGAGATAGGAGCTGAAGTGGTGGCAATGTTCTGTTTTGCATGCCAAACCCTTAGCAAACAGAAGGAGCAGGTTAGAGAGGGTCCCCTGTGGATACTGAAATGGAAATCTTCCTTCTTTGAAATTGTGAGGCATAAACATGCACCTCTGTAAGAATGCATACATGACTTCCTCAAAGAATATGCAGTATATATCTGTACATCTGTATTCACACAAACATACACACATAAGATACATGTTGTTCTGTTATTTTCTAGAAATATTAAGATATAAGACCCAAGCAAATCACGAGACTACTCCAAACTTCACAACATGTTTTAAATATTTTTTATAATCTCTACTATAAAGAGAAAGAAATAAGATTCTTCTATGAAGTGACTTCTATTAGCATTACAAGAGAATGGTAGCTCATCAACACATTAGCTATGAGTAAATATTCATCTTCCTTCTCTTGAAAGTGTCTATAAACCATGACAGAACAATTTACTATTAAATTATATGTGCCTTAGAAGTAAAATAAAACTTCATAATCAATTTACTGATTTATGCATTTAAATGCCTATTTATTCATAATTCACACACTAACAAGTTTTTTAACATATATAGTAGCACCTGTGCCTTCTTGTCATAATTAACTAAGCGGTCCTTCCTTGCTGCGGAGTGTTCCGTGGGGGCACCGAGCATCCGTCCGCGGTTTCAGGGGCTGTCTGGGCTGCTCCGGGGGCTCGGGAAGGCTGGCAAAGTTCCTGTAGGGGTTCACTTAATCCACCGATGGTACAGGCACCGAAGAAGGAGAGAGAAGGCGGAAGGGCTTTCCCAGATGGTTTATTTGGCACCGGGATCGTGCCAGGGAAGCACTGGCACAGCGTGTTACAGATACATAAATACCGACACAAGGGGGCGGGGGGAGGGTACAACATCCAGTAGAGGAGGAGTGCTAGGTTTGAATTTGGCAGACTTTGTATAGGATTACACAATACAGAGCTCTCCAGGAGAGGGAAAACAGATACCAAGGGGGAGGGGAGGAGACATAGCAGAGCCTGGCCATGAGATAGACCGAAACTGGCCAGAGCACACCGCAACACTTCCTCTTTCAATTTTTAAAGACCGCACATCTGTGGAGACTCACATGAAAACTGACTGTACAGGACACAAGAGGAATTGCCACACAAAGGATGACACAATAAGGCTGTATCTTTTATTTTCAGAAACAAATCAAGCCAATTTCAGACTAAGCCCTAGTCCTTCACCTTTTAGGAATTTGATGAAATCTATGCTAAAAATCACTCCTAACATTGTTTATTTATTATTATAATCTTTATCAAGACTGACAGGCTGTCAGCATAGCTGATAAAACACAATATGCAGAAAAAGCTTCAGGTACCTGAATCACCATGCCATAAAACAGAAATTGATGAAAGTAAGAATTCTGGTTTAATTAACTTCTTTCAAAATACGCGTAACGCTAAACCTGATTGTTTAGTTCTCAGTGGAAAAGGGTGAAGTTTGTGGGTCATAGTGGGGGTATTACTAGAGCACAAGGCTTATGAGGAGCAGCTGAGGGAGCTGAGGTTGTTCTGCCTGGAGAAAAGGAGGCTGAGAGATCTTATTGCCCTCTACTGCTGCCTGACAGGAAATTGTAGCAACCTGGGGGTCAGTGTCTTCTCCCAGGGAACAATCATCAGAACAAGAGGAAATGGCTTCAAGTTGCACCAGGGAAGGTTTAGACTGGATATTAGGAAAAGTTTGCTCGCTAAAAGGGTGGTTAAGCATTGGAACAGGATGCCCAGGAGAGTGGTGGAGTCACTGTCCCTGGAAGTGTCCAGAAAACATCTAGATGTGATGCTTAGAAACATGGTTTAGTGGTGAAGATGGCAGGGCTGGGTTAACAGTTGGGCCTGATGATCTTGGAGGTTTTTTCCAACTGTATTCTATGATGTTATGACTAATTCCTAATGTTTTGGCCACAGGGTGGAAGTGCAGAGTTTATACTAAGCATACACTAAGTTTTGGAATGTAAAGATAATCTGATCTGTAAGAACAGTTACAGGATTGTGTATGGGATGCAGGATAGATGGGGTGGTAGATTGCTACAGGGTTGAGACTTGTCAAACTTTTTTCCCTTTTTTTTCCCCCTGCTATCACACAGCTGCAAATGGCTTCGACTGTGGCTGGGGCATGGAGAACTTTCCAGAAGGGCAAGTAGAGGGGACAGACCAGTCACAGCCAGGTGCCTGCAGCCAGGGGAACTCCAGTCAGGCAGACCCTGGTATTCCCTCCCTGGTGGGGGGGCTGACAGGGCCCCACACGATGGTGGGACAGGCCGCTGAATGCTCAGGGCAACGGCCAGGGCCAGACCTTAAACCTTCAGCGTACCTAACAGCCTCACACTAACCCCAGGCTTGAAGAGTGTTATCTGGAGGCTTAGTGGACCACAAGTCAATTCTTTAACTTAAAAAGAAAAAGCAGGAGCAAACCATAGGCCTTAGACTGCAGGGCAGTCCTTGTCAGGGCGCTGTGAGCAGTCACTGGCTGGGCCCCTGGCTGGCCAGGGAGCGCTGCCGTGTAAGCTGACAGCACAGCAGACAGGTTGCCACTTGAAGCTTCCCAGCTTTCAGCAGAAATGTAGAGGAGCTGACATACCTCCTCCAAGCGTTTCATTTCTGGTGAACGAACACACGCATACCAAAGGATGGCACTTCACTGAAAGCCGACTTCCTTGAAGTGTAAAATGTCATATGGAAACAGAGGTGCATCTGCTGGGCAACAATATGCATATGAAGCACATAAAAAACTTAGAAGTAATTGTGAACACATTTAAAAAAAAAAAGAGAGAAAAAATTGAGCTCAGAAAGTCAGGAGACAATCTACTTTCTGACTATTATTTTTCCATTAGAAAATATTATTCTGTTATTACCTTCCCCTAACTCTTGTTTTGTTTCACAGAAACACCTAGGAGCTATTCCTAGCAAGTCTAAAGTCTGTGTCCGGGATTTGTTTCCTGAAAGACAGGAAGGGAAGAATGTAAGGGCAAAAGATGATTTACATTTAAACTGTATTTGCAATAGCACATACCAAGAAATGGAGAAGGAAAAAGTGAGCAAAAGCTAGAAATGAGAATTGTTTTTTAAAGAAGTTCAGAAAATATAGTAGCACATATGTTCTAATCACTATTACATTATTATTATTACAAAATTCAGAGTAAATTACATGAAGTAGGACAAGTCAAGAAAAATACAACAGTGAATGAAAAATGCAATGATTATTTAGTTAAGGTCAATAAATTGCATCTCTGAAAACTTGTTTCTCTGTATAATTCCAAATACATGGTGAAACCTGAGATCTAAAAGATGAAATCTTACACTACAGACTTATCTTCTATACCCCTTTACTCTTCTTAATCTCAGAATACCTTATTTTTGGAAGGCTTGCATTTTGGTTTAAGTTGGTTGTGCTAGATATGCTCATGACTATTACAAATAGAAACAAATGGTTATTTATTTACAGTAATTTAATTCTTGTATGTGTAATTTTAAACATGAATATTTCTTAAAATGCCCAGACTTGGAATACCTAAGCTGAAGCCAATCTTCTAAAGCAGGGAGAACAGAGAATATGTATAATCAAGCTGAAAGTGCATCAGTATCAGTGAGATCTTTTTGGAGAGTATCTGTGTTGCTTCTATAGTGATATGATTGTTTTACTTTCAAATATTTTATAGGAATACATGAATTTAAAAAAAACTTATTAATTATGCAGGTAATTTTCTTTGTGCTCATTGTACCAATAATTAATCAAATTTTAGAACAGAATCAGTATCTCTTTTGGCTTTGTTCTAATATGACAAAATGACAACAGCAGCATTTACATTATAATTACTAACCAAACAAAGCTTGTTTCATTATTTCTGCACATATTATATATGTGCAGAAATAAGGAAACAATATATAAACAGTATAAATTCACGTACATATTAATGAATACATAACACTGATTGCAGAATTATTATGACTATACATGTTAAGTATTACACTGACAAACTCATCAGATCATCCATTCATTGAAAAGAGTATTTTCAAATATTGCTGCAGTTCAATATTCTATATGATATGTCTATTATTTACTTCTTTTGAGATATGTGGCTCTAATATATATTTGACACAATAGATTTCTAGACAGCCTATTTTTCTAGATTTTTTTTTATTTAAGATGGGCAAAGACAAATTTTAGATCTTAGCAATTTTAAATAAAATGTTTTTCCAATATATACCAAAGATGCGAGATGACACAAAAGTAAAAAAAAAAGTGTGATTTTTCTCTGCCACAAAGCTTTCTTTTTAGTTTCTTAATTTTTTTTCAGACTGTAGGTTTTACACATTAAACATGCAATACATCAGATAGAAGACTTCTCTTTTTTATATGTTTTTATATGTTTATATGTTTTTTAATTTCTATATCATTATGAGTGCACATCTATATAAATACTATTGCTATCCTTAATTTTTTTCTTATTAAGGTTTAGTCGACATCCAAATTCAACCCATATTGCATAAAAGCAAATTCTTTATCAAAGAGAACTAAAAAAAAAATCTGTTCAGATTGGGAAACCTCATCAATAATTTATTCTTGAGATGGGACAAGAAATATCTCATAAGTTAGTTGTAAACAAAACTGAAAACAAATTCTACAATCATTATTTTCCTGTGTTTTGGAAAAGGACACTTTGGAATTCCTCTGGCCAATCATATATTCTTGCTAACAAGGACAGTGCAGCCTTAATGATCTGAAACTCGTTTATCTGGGAGACATAAGATTCAGTCACACAAATGAATTGTTGATAAACTAGGGTCATTGAGCAAAAGATCCTGCAGAGTCTGTAAGCTCCACAGGATGGAAACTCTCTCCTGCAGAGCCTTTCTTCTGAGAAACAAGTAAACTCTGCAGGCTCGGACACTTCTGTACACAATATTTTAAACACAATAAAACAGATGTATTGAAGCGGTCCAAACAGACACACCAGAGTTTGAGATAACTATGTTTTGGTTATCACAATTACACAGTTAGATGTGTGTTGTGTTTGGTTTGTTGACTTTTTATTTAATTAGCACTGCCAGTTCATTTTTAGATTTTATTTTACATTTCTTTACGGATTTTTCCTGGTTTTTTTCCTCTTCTCACTTATACTAGACTAAAAGGCAAAGTTCTAGAATAAACTTTATTATGCAATGCTTTACTTTACGAGGTAAAAAGGCACAGATCGGTTACCAAGACAGAACTCGTCTGTATTCCCTACTGACTTCTCTGTATGTTCACTGTTTTTACACAAGGGCAGCAGAAAACCAGCTAACCTATGACAACAAGCACAATAGTAGCAGCATCCGCAAATGACTGAAAATGCTCTAGTAACATAAAGAGTATATTAAATTAGCGTACAATAAAAAAAGGTTCTATCTTAATATTAATTATTTTCCTGTAGTTTCAAAGTATTTTGTTTTTAGAGGAAAAAGAATTTTCCTGCAGGGGATGTCCAAAGGTAGAACCATCTACTATTCTAATACCCTATAATAACCAAGATAAGCAAGATTTAACAACTCTGCAGGACTTAAGTTTATATCCTGCTTGGAGATTATAAAGTAGAGTTGCAGACAGCCTTCTCTTTTTCCTGTGGCTCCTGTGAAAAGAGTTGTGATTTTTATTATATACTGAGCCTTTTTACCACAACAGAATGCATTTCTGATATTGCTGATCATGCATTTTAAGATTTAAGTGTACTGAAAACATAAAGGACATTTTTTTGACAAGTTTAAATCAGAAACTACACACTCGGAAGCAAGGAGAAATAATTAAGGATGTTTTGCACATGTAGATCAATTAAAAGTGGCTTTAGGTAGCAAATATTTCAATTAAAATGGAAACTGGAAATTTTTGAGTATTTCTTAGCAAAATCTCTGCTCTTCACAGCTGACCTATTAAATTCATATAAGTAGAAAAAAAATATCTCCCATGAAGACACCCTATTTTTTTTTTTTAACAAATTACAATATTTTAGTGTGTCACAAAGGAAGCTAAGGAAATCTAATGTATTTTGGACCTGCCTGAGAATAAGTTTTCTGTCCAGCTATTCAGCTGCCCTCTTAGCCAGTGCAGAAAGCAAGTGTGGCCTTGTCCTTACTCCAACAGACTACTCGTATTCCATCATACAGCTGTGAAACGTCTTAGTTTAGTATAGGCCATCCTCTTCATCTTTTTCACTGGACCAGTATCTCGGCTTCCTCCCAGGTATTTTGCACATGAGGAGAAAATAGATGGAAAAGGAAGGATGACAACTCAGCTGGCAGGGTGGTGTAGCACTCTGGCCACAAACAAAGCTGGCAGTGACAGAAGGGAGGGGGAATTTAGACACAGGTGAGGCAGACATGAAGACTGATGGTAGGCTGAGCAGTTGAGGTGGGTAAAGGCAGAAGTCCTGTGGAGGTGGAGCAGACTAGGCTGATTTGGAATTTGGGGGTAGGAATAAATAACTAGGCAGATAAATAACTATGCCAGGGAAAGCAGAGGAGGCTAAGGAGGAGGAGAGAGCTTTTGTAACAAAGCAAAATTCTAAATGCATTTAGATGAGCCAGCAGCACTGATTGTCATACGTGCACATGCAGACAGACACATCGACACTACAATGACATTTTTGAAGACATATATTTTTTTGGTCAATCTTCCACTGGATTTTGGAACACTGCAGCTGCCAACACTAAAGCTGCTCCTCTGTCAAGGAAAAGCTCTAGCTGAAGCATTTTATCTGAAAATCCATAACGGTGTATAGTGTATACTAGGACAGAAGTGACCTTAGTTTTAAAATACTTCTTAATAATGATAAAGCTAATTATTGGGAGAAAAGACTACTTTTACAAATCTGTAGTGTTATAATTTGCTTTTAGTAAGGAGATAAAATAAAAACAATCCCCTGAGACTCAATTAATTCCAAGTGAATTCTTAAAGAATATATGAACTGAGTGTAATTGTTTTAGTTATTCTTTTCCTTTAGTCTATTTGCAAATATCTGAAAATAAAGAAAATAAACTGCCTACTATTCAGTATATTTAAGCAAAAATACTTCAAAATATATGAAAAAAATACCATTACAGAAAAGCTTCAACTCTTCTAATAATGGCAGCAACACAAGGAGCTATAAAGCAACTGTATTCTGAGACAGTATAAACCAGTGCTGATCACAAGCAGCTGAGTCTATGGGATGAAATCAATGGGAGTTACACTGTTTACTTTAATGGAGCTATGATTTTACTCCTTTTTCATAGTAGTTGTTTTCTAAATTGCTACTTGCATTCACTCATCAATTTTCTTTAAGTAGCACAGTATTTACAATAGCAGCATGGAGTAGGATGAATTGGGTTAGCCACACTTTTTTGTTCTGAACTGCACTCACAGTTAATAGAGCAGCGCCACATAATCATACTGTGGTAGAGGTAACAATTTTCCAACATGCTTTCCTTCTGAGAAGGAGTCCTCTAATGTCCTATAGACATATGGCTCTTCTGCTGGCCCAGAATCACTGGAGGAAGAAAATGATAAATTTCTACATCAGCTGCATCCAAATCTAGTGAGAAGCAAGAGCATTTGGACAGGAAGTCATTAAAGAGTGGCCTAGAAAGACACACAGTTAGCAGAACTTGGCTCATAAGGTTGGTTTGGTTTTAAATAGAAGGGAATATAGGCACCAAGCCTTAGGAGTTCTAACCCTAACTAGAATATCTATTATTGCTCTTTGTAAAAATTATTTACTTGAAGCCTGAACAGTTTTCTTGAAGTAACTGAGTATATTTAAATTATTTCCCTTTTCCATTAGACCTGTTAATTACATTTTCAGTTCATGTCTTACATTTTACTGAA
Source organism: Pomatostomus ruficeps (assembly GCA_013400735.1). Classification (NCBI taxonomy): domain Eukaryota; kingdom Metazoa; phylum Chordata; class Aves; order Passeriformes; family Timaliidae; genus Pomatostomus; species Pomatostomus ruficeps. The sequence continues at coordinate 17,881 of VYZT01065304.1, forward strand.
AATGTCTCTGTATAGCCGGTTTCCTCTGTACTTAAAAAGAAAAAGAAAAAAAAGAAAAAAATTGAAAATAGAATTGGGTTGGAAAAGGCCTCTAAGGTCACTAAATCCAACCATTAACCCAGCACTGCCAAGCTCATAACTAAACCATGTCCCTCAGTAGCCCATCTACACATCTTTTACATACCTCTAGAGATGGTGACTCCACCACTTCCCTGGGCAGCCTGTTCCAATGTTTGAAAATTAATTTGCTGAAAAAACTTTTCCTAGTACCCAATCTAAACTTTTCATGGGACAACTTGAGGCCATTTCTTGTCCAATCCCTTGTTACTTGGGAAAAGAGACCAAGTCCCACCTCATTACAATCTCCTTTCAGGTAGTTGTAGAGAGTGATAAGGTCCCCACTGAGCCTTCTCTCCAAGCTAAACAATCCCAGCTCGCCCAGCCACTCCTCATCACACTTGTGCTTCATACCCTTCACAAATTTTATTGTTCTTTGGGAATGCTCTGACACATCTGAATCAGGAACTGATCATGGTCAGTTTACAAGCATCTATATTTATGCAGATAACTAAGTTTTTGCTTTGGAGTGTAAATTAATTGATTGATCAAAACTATAAACATTGTAACATGTTGCAGCCTTAGGCAAAAGAGTGAAGCATAAAGAATGTAAACCAGGGAAAGTATTTTGTAGAACTTTGGATGTTATCTAGATCAGAAATGATGAACTACTAGCATCTCTGCAAAGTTTGGTAGTGGCAGAGATTTGCAGCGGTGCTGACACTGCTTTATAAAATTAATTTGTTCCTGCTCTCAGGAACAATTTCCTGCAAATGACCTTTACTGCTGAAGACGAAAACAAAGAAAGGACATGAGATAAAAATGTGGAAATCAAAACCAAGGTCAAATAGAACCTGCTGAGCATCACACTTTCAAGTCAGTGATAGGCAGTGATAGGCTTTGTAAAGATCAGTCTATAACCACATGAATCTATAGGATTGGATGGGCCTAGTAATTGTTCTAGCATGCAGCCTGCAAATTTCTTAAAGCAGATACTCAAGTAGACTTACATGCAATGAAAGTTTTATTCAAAAAATTCATCATCTCCCT
>VYZT01065306.1:8584-30504 GCA_013400735.1 Pomatostomus ruficeps
TCCTGTCTGTGCTCCGTAGGTTTGTGTTCCCATTCCCTTCCAGCCTCTCCTGTCTGTGCTCCGTAGGTTTGTGTTCCCTTCCAGCCTCTCCTGTCTGTGCTCCGTGGGTTTGTTCCTCCATTCCCTTCCATCCTGTCCTGTCTGTGCTCCGCCGAGGTCTCTCTCCCAGCAGCGAGCGAACTCCTCCTGTCCCTCTCCTTCCTTTCCCCAGGATTGTCCCTGCTGGGGATCTTGGGGACAGCTGCTCTCCCCCTCACCTGTGACACCCGGATCGTCTCGTTCTGTCCCTGTCTGTCCTGCTGGCAATGTCGGTGCCAGTGCCGAATTCCAGCTCCTCCCTCCCCAGTCCCAGCGCTCGCGCTGGGTTTCTACTGCCCCTCTGCTCCTCTCTCCCCTCGGCGGTCCCTGCCCATGTGTGACCTCTCTGTCTCTCTCTCGTCTCTCCGCTCTGGCTCTGTCCTGTCCCGCGGAAGGAGCGGCTGCGTAGGGAGCGCGAGGCAGCCGCGCAGCAGCTCGAGGAGGAGGCGGAGGTGAGCAGCGCAGGGGAAGGGCTGGACAGTCCCGGGAAAGGGCTACAGACAGACTGGAAGGCTGGAGAAGTCCCCAATTTTTTTTTTTCCCCAAAGCTCTTGTTCTCCTCTCCCTCCCCTAAAAGGATGTGGCTCTGGGGGTAAGGGAAGAGATCTGAACTGAAGAAATGTGTACAGGATTGAGTGAAACGGGCTGGGTCAGAAACCCTGGGTTCTATTTAGAGTTAGAAAGGGAACACGTGGGAAGCAAAATTGAATGAAGTTGCACAGTGAGTGTGAGTTAAGGCTGGAAAAAGAAACTGTAGAGGAATTACATTCTTAAATGTGTCCAGATCCAGCCATTCTGGCTGCTGCTGGAGCAAACAGGTAGGTGTGGTGTGTTCCCTCCTCCATGAGGAGTGGATGGACACGGGGGCAGGGGGAGTGGAGGGATCTGAGCAGTGACCGGGGGCCCACAGTGACACGTTCTCCGCAGGGTTTCTCAAGCCTGGCTCCTGCCATGAGCTCTCATGGTTGTGTTTCCAACAATTCCGGGTCTTTTTCCAGGCAGTGCAAACTCTGACAAGTTTGGAGATAAGGCCTTGGTGGTTATTATTATTATTATTATTATTATTATTATTATTATTATTATTATTATTATTATTATTATTATTATTATTATTATTATTAGGTGGTTCTCTTTTCACTGCTCTTTCTCACTGATTTATTTGACTTCGGGCCTGACCTGTTCCTGGTGTTTGTGGTTTTTTTCACCCCTCTCCAGAACGTCCCCAGCGAGCCCCTGCGCCTGGACTACCGGACCCTGGCAGCGCTGCCCAGCAGTGGCCTGCAGAGAGGCAACCGCGCCGTGAGTGGGGCTGAGGGCTCCTTGGGGGGTCACGGGGGCTGGGGAGGTGATTCCCGGCAGGGAAGGCAGTGAGGGACCATGGAGGTGATTCCCGGCAGGGAGGGATTGTGGAGGTGATTCCCACAGGGAAAGCAGTGAGGGACCGTGGAGGTGATTCCCGGCAGGGAGGGATTGTGGAGGTGATTCCCGGCAGGGAAGGCAGTGAGGGACCATGGAGGTGATTCCCAGCAGGGAGGGATTGTGGAGGTGATTCCCACAGGGAAAGCAGTGAGGGACCGTGGAGGTGATTCCCGGCAGGGAGGGATTGTGGAGGTGATTCCCGGCAGGGAAGGCAGTGAGGGACCATGGAGGTGATTCCCAGCAGGGAGGGATTGTGGAGGTGATTCCCACAGGGAAAGCAGTGAGGGACCGTGGAGGTGATTCCCGGCAGGGAGGGATTGTGGAGGTGATTCCCGGCAGGGAGGGATTGTGGAGGTGATTCCCACAGGGAAAGCAGTGAGGGACCGTGGAGGTGATTCCCGGCAGGGAGGGATTGTGGAGGTGATTCCCGGCAGGGAGGGACCGGGGAGGTGATTCCCGGCAGGGAGGGATTGTGGAGGTGATTCCCGGCAGGGAGGGACCGGGGAGGTGATTCCCGGCAGGGAGGGATTGTGGAGGTGATTCCCGGCAGGGAGGGACCGGGGAGGTGATTCCCGGCAGGGAGGGATTGTGGAGGTGATTCCCGGCAGGGAAGGCAGTGAGGGACCATGGAGGTGATTCCCGGCAGGGAGGGATTGTGGAGGTGATTCCCACAGGGAAGGCAGTGAGGGACCGTGGAGGTGATTCCCGGCAGGGAGGGATTGTGGAGGTGATTCCCACAGGGAAAGCAGTGAGGGACCGTGGAGGTGATTCCCGGCAGGGAGGGATTGTGGAGGTGATTCCCAGCAGGGAGGGATTGTGGAGGTGATTCCCACAGGGAAGGCACCGAGGAGCTGTGAACGCTGAGGTCCTGACAGAGTCAGCCATGGTCCTTCCGTTCCCTGCCCTCCACCTGCGCCGTGGTGTGCGAGGTGACAGCATCCTCTGCAAAGGAAAACTGGGAAGCAGAACTTTGGGGAGTCAGGTGCTGGAACAAGAGGCGGCTGTGAAAGAATAAGAAAATGAGGAGAGCAAGAGCCAGGCAGCTTTGCCTTTTGGGAAGTGGCAAAGTTTGAGAAGTTGCAAAAAGCAGAGTTGGGAACGAGGCAGAAAGAACAGCCCGGTGGGAGAGTGCAGGGATTTGTCATGGATGGAAGAGGCTCCGAAAGCTGCCAAGGAGGGAGAGAAAGATTCTTCCCAACACAGCGATGATGGTGTTGCATGCACAGCTCAGCTGTAAATCCATTGTGGGATGGTGTTTAGGAAGGAGGAGGGATGAGGGCGCTGAAACTGAAATTACTGAAAGTAAGAAGAGTTAAGGCCGGGTTGGGCAGTGCTTGGAGCCATCAGTCCAGTGGAAGTGTCTCTGCCCATGGCAGGGGTGGGACTGGCTGCTCTCCAGGGTCCCTTCCAACCCTTCCTGAGATTCTGTTGAAGCCGAGGTTCCCCCAGGCCTGCAGGATGTGAAATGGCCGTGGTTGGTGTGGTGTGGTGACGGAGCCCTGTGGCTCATGGGTCCTGTGGTGACTCCTGCCGTGGATGTTCCTGCCCTGTGCCCTGCCTGGCAGTCCCTTGTGTAGCATCCAGGAGAAATTCCCGATTTCACAAACTTCAGATGACAAACTTACCTCTCTCCTGTGTTGTTTAAAATCTCACCTCTCCATCTTTCCTTCCTCTCATCTTTCCTGCATCACGCCCATTCTGCCGGGTTTCTGCCTGCTCCTTCACACATCCTCACTCTTCTTCCTTCTCTCCTGCTGCAGCGAGATCTCCCTTTACTGCCATCATCCCATTCTGCATTCCCATTCCGGCGTTTCAGGATCATCTCTTGCACCTTTCCTGTCTCCATCTCCTTCCATGCAGATGGGTCTCCTCTCCTGTTCTCTTTCCTCTCTTACTCCAGGCCTTCCTCCAACAACATTCCTGCTTTGGCTCCAGCTCTGCCTCCTTTTGTTCCCACACTTCCCAGCTTTTGGTTTTTCCCTCCTGCTGCTCACACAAAAAAGCAGCATCAGGAGAAGGTTTATTTTTAGCGTCTCTGAGTGTAACTCAGTAGCTGGAAGAGGGGCAGGGTCAGCCCCAGGCAGCAGCTGCCTCCGTGCGGGACAGCTCGAGCGTGGTCAGAGCGGAGCAGCGTTCGGGGTTTGTGCCTGGCAGCCTGGGAATGCCGGGCACGGGAATGCAGGGCCGAGCACGCCGGAATGCCGGGGTGATGGGCGGCTTCTATAAATGTCCCGCTCCGGGGAAGGGTCCGTGGGTGCCTGTGCTCGTCCAGCTGTCACCAGCCCTGTCTCTGCTCTGGTGTGAAAAGTGCATCTGCCTGGATCGTGGGGACGGGGAGGGTCTGGCGTGGGGATGGGGAGGGTCTGGCGTGGGGACGGGGAGGTGCTGGTGGTCCCTCAGGAGCTGCCCCGGCCTGTTGGGTGACCGCTGGAAGGCTCAGCCAGGGTCAGTCCGGCCGGTGGAGGAGCAGGCGGGTCAGTGACGGATTGTCTGTCTCTGGACAACCTCGTCCAGGTGATTGGTGCTCTTGCCCCGTTCCCATCGTGGTTTTCTCTTTCTTCCCATCCCCAGGCCAGTTCTCACCCCGATCATTCACTGAACAGTGCTTGGGTGTCTCTCAGTGCCGTGCAGTTCCCTGTGAGGGAGCTGCGGGGAGCTGTTCCTGTCCTCACCGCGGGACACGAGGGTCTGTGGGGAGCTGGGAGAGGTGCAGGTCCGTCTGTCCACGGTGGAACAGGAGCTGTCGATCTCCCCGCTGACCCCTGTAACTGTGGGTGGAATTGGCCACCAGGATTCTCCAGGAACGGCTCCCAGAGAAGGGAGCAGGTGGTTGTCCGTCTTGGATCGCTCTGTGTTGCTGCGTCCGGGTCCCTTTGTGCGCAGGAATTAACCGAGGCGGATGAGATGCCAGTTCTCTTTGTCCACTGTCGTAAGCCAGACTGAAAATTCCCGCTGGAAGCAGCGTGGGAATGCTTGCTGGGGTGATGCTCTGCAGCATCTGGGTGGCAGCTGGGGCTGCCCCGCTCCTGGAGGTGTCCAAGGACAGGCTGGACAGAGCTTGGAGCAGCCTGGAACGGTGGAAGGTGTCCCTGCCCATGAGCTTCCAGGTCCCTTCCCACCCACACCATCCTGGGATTCTGTGACTCTCTGACATTTCCCTTTCTGAAGTCAGAGCTGTTACAGTCTCTGACTTCTGCATTGGACAGGAATGAAATTCAGACCCGTGAGGGACTGATCACAGCAAAACAATCAAAGTCTGGTTTTGCTTTCTGGACTGTGAGAAATGGAGAAGACTTGACATGTCTCAATACCAGATCACCGCGGTTAGTTAATTAGCAACCTGCACTTTCTGTTCTGAATCTTTTTCTTCCATTTCTTGCCATCGATTCTTTTTTTTCCTGGCTTTTTCCTTGGATTGAAGATTGGATTTCTTTCAGTGCCGGGGAGGATGCAGGGTAGCACATGTCTGTCCCGTCTGCAGGCTGGGAAATCTCGCTGCATTGCCCGAATCTTTGCTTACCCAAAATAGAAATTGTCTGACGGGAATAGCCCCAGCGAGGCCGGGGAGCGAGGAATCCCACAGCGGGATGCAGATCCAGCCCAGTTCTGAGAACAAAACGGGGATTGAGGCTCCCCATGGACTGTCAGGCATTTTGGCACTCTGGGGAAGAGGGGTTAGAATTTGGGATTTTACACTGAAAAATCTCACAGCCACAGCAGCAGAATTTCTCAGGGTAGCACAGCCACCGATGAGGAAACACGATACGAGCCAGGGCTCTGCCAACCACGGAGGTCGGACTGGGGGGTTAGGGAAGGGCCTCCGGAATTCCTGAGCCTCCCAGCTGCCATTGTAGTCAGCAGCCCACCCTGGAGAGCTATTTTGGTGACCATGCCGTGACACAGGAGCTGAGGAATGTGCTCCGAGCAGGAGAGGTCTTTCTGCTCCCCGGAGGCTCTTGGATGGCAGCTTTGGTCTTTGCTCTGGGACGGTCCCTGCTCCCCTGAGGAAGGCTCTGCCTGGGGTAACAAACTCTCTTCTCTGGCTTTAGAGGAAGGGTCAGGGCTGCGTTCGGGCTGCGTGCACTGAGCCCCGACAGCGCTGGGACTGCCTCAGCCCTGCTGCCACCAAGAGCCACCCAAAGGGTCTGTGCTCCGTCCGCTGCCCCTGAGCTCTGGTGTTTCGGGTGTGTTGTGGTGTTTCAGGTGTGTTGTGGTGTTTTGGGTGCGTTGTGGTGTTTTGGGTGTGTTGTGGTGTTTTGGATGTGTTGTGGTGTTTTGGGTGCGTTGTGGTGTTTCGGGTGCGTTGTGGTGTTTTGGGTGCGTTGTGGTGTTTCGGGTGTGTTGTGGTGTTTTGGGTGCGTTGTGGTGTTTCGGGTGCGTTGTGGTGTTTCGGGTATGTTGTGTTTCAGGTGTGTTGTGGTGTTTTGGATGTGTTGTGGTGTTTCGGGTGCGTTGCGGTGTTTCGGGTGCGTTGTGGGGCTGTTGAAACACGTTCACCTGCGCAGGTGCGGTGGAAATGCACGGGGTGGGAGTTGTGTGGCTGTGGCAGCGTTGAGGTGACAGCAGAGGCTGGGCCGTAGCTGGTGGGGGTTGAACTGGGTGGTCTCCAGCATTCCAGCCCCAGCTTTTCTGGGATTCTGTGTGCGGAGGTGAGCAGGGAACGCGTGCCTGTGCAGGTGTGGAGGTGAGTTTGGCTGTGGGGATGGGTGTGAGTTGGAGGAGTGCAGGGAGTGTCTGTGCCTGTCGGTTCCCCGGGGTGTGCGTGCACAGCAGGGTCCTCTCCTGGAAGTGACACTGGGGTCACAGGTTGGTGGTAGAGCAGGAGAGAGGGTCGGGATGGTGTTCTGGAATTCTGGAATTCTCTCTCCTGTCCTTCAGCAGCTGCTCTGTATTTTCTCTCCCTCCTCTTCTTTTCTCTGTTCTCCTGATTTCCCTCCGCTCCTTCTGTTTTCCTCTCAGCCCGCTCAGTGCGCTAAGCCCGGCTCCGGCATGGAGGGTGACTGCGCGGTGCTGTCCCTGCCCGCGGCATGGGACGGCCGGGAAGCGTCCCCGGACCCAGCGGCGGGCGCCACCGGGGCAGAACAGCCCCGGGGAGACAAGCAGGACCCCGCGGGGTGTCCCCTGTCCCAGGAGCAGCTGCCAGAGACGCCAGAGTGTTTGATCGACTCGCAGCCCATCCCCTTCAGTGAGAACCCCTTCGTGGTGGCCAACCGCAGGGGCAAGGCTGGCCTGGGGGGGCCTCCCCTGGGCTATGGCCGGGGGGGCGTGCTGAAGACCAGCCTGTACTCCAAGGCAAGCAGCGTGTGGCGTGTGGCATGCACTCACACGGCCCCGGCCACCGCTCCCTACTAAACCCCGGCGCCGGGCAGCACGGCGCCCGCGGGCCGGTCCCCCCACCCCGTGTGCTCCCCGCGCTGCGGACGGGGCCATCGGTCCCCAGCGGTCAGTGTGACACCCTCCGGCCACTAATCCACCCTGGTGATGGCGATGTGTGCGCTGCCAAGCCCCCTGAGGGGACAGGGTGGCGTCTGTGACCTCCCTGCTGTCCCTCGGGGTCGGGCTGGGAGCAGTGGTGTCCCTGCCTGCTCAGCTGGCAGGACCGGTACGGGATCAGTGCTGGTGCCACACTTCGTTCCTGGGCCTGAGCGCTTCCTAGAAATCTGAAAAGCACAGCTGATCCACAGCCCAGGAGCTGCTTCTCCAGGTGACGCTGTTTGGTGGATTCAGACTTTGGAATTTCAAGGGAGAGCTTTGCTTTCTGCTCTGGGAAATCCGTTTGTATTTGACGTTCCTGCTGTTGCACAGGGAATCTGTGGCGGAGCAGGGACGAGACACAAAGACCCTCCTGATGAGCACCACGTTGCTCTCCCCGTCTTCCCTTTTTCCAGCCTTTTGGGAGGTCTGCAAAGCCAAACCGCCCCACGCACAGAGGATAAACGAGCCAATCAGCAAACCCAACCCTCAGCTGTAGCCATCTGGGAGGTGTTTTAGTGCCTTGGTAGGAATTTCACAGGTGAGCTTAGAGCAAGGAGTCTGGAATCTGCGCTCCAGCATAAACCTCAGGTCACTTCAGGCTTGGTCTGTTGGAATGCTGTTGCCCGAGGCTGCCTGGAATCACTACCCGTGTGCGTGGCTGTGGTGTCAGCGACTGGGAACTGCGGGTTTCCCTGAATCCCAAATGAGCTGCTTCCTCCTTGAGGCATTTGAAACACTTGTGAAACGTGCTCCTCCCTCCTGCAGTCACAGTGCAGGAGGTTCTGGCACTGCTGCTCTCTGTGCAGCTGCTGGGGCGGGCTCAGCTGAGCGCCAGGGGTTCCTCTGGGAGCCAGGAGAGCCCTGTCCAGCCAGGAATGGGGTTTTTGCTCAGTGTCTGTACAGCAGGAGGTTCCTCTGGGAGCCAGGAGAGCCCTGTCCAGCCAGGAATGGGGTTTTTGCTCGGTGTCTGTACAGCAGGAGGTTCCTCTGGGAGCCAGGAGAGCCCTGTCCAGCCAGGAATGGGGTTTTTGCTCAGTGTCTGTACAGCAGGAGGTTCCTCTGGGAGCCAGGAGAGCCCTGTCCAGCCAGGAAAGGCTTTTTTTGCTCGCTGTCTGTACAGCAGGAGGTTTGCCTGGACCGTGACCCTGCCTGTGAGGAGTCAGGGAAGGGAATTCCTGGGAGCGCAGTGGGGCAGAGGCTGTAGCCTGATCCCGCTGGGCTCGCAGGGCGCTGGGATGTGATCCCGGTCCCGGTGTTTAACGTCATTCCCGTGCTGTTTCCAGCGCTTCGTGGCATGTGCCAGCTGCTGCCCGTTCCTGCTGACCCTGCTCCCCGGGGAAGTGCCGTGCCCAGGGTGCCCTGCGCCTCCTGGGCCGTGCAGACCCCTCCCGCTGCGCAGTAACACTCGAGCTTCGACGTGAGCTTTGTCTTCTCTCTTTCAGGCTCCTGTGGGCGAGTCTGGGACGGGAAATTCCAGGCGTGAAACCCCCTATTCTCCCAATAATCCGCAGGTGAGACTGTCCCCAGGACAGGTGATGTGGGAAAGGCAGGGAGGCGCTTCCAGGGATGAAGGAACAGAGGCAGCTGAGGGCGATTTCTGTCCTTGAGGTGGAGGGAATCCATCACAGCAACCAGAGAGCAAGAGAAAACCTCCCTCCTCGCAAACTGAGGGGGTAATTAGCTGGTCATAAATGAGCTCTGAGGGTAACTTGGTTGCAGGGTGATGAGGAGGGGCCACAACGTGCAGTTGTGAGGTTTTTGGGCATGGCCTCCCCAGTGTCCTGTACAGAGATCCTTTAATTCCGGCAGCTGGTGTGCGGTGAGAAACGCAGGAGTCAGGATTTGGAAAGTGATCTCGAGGCTGCCACTGCTGCCCAGGCGTGCAGGGGACCCCTGGGTCTGTGGGTGATACTGGAGGTGACACTGGAGGTGACACTGGAGGTGGAAGGACCCTGCCACAGCCAGTCCTCGGTGACCCTGCCCCAGGGACTGATTTGAGCTCCTCGCTCAGAGGCTTTCCCTCTGGAATGGGAAGTGTCTTCATTTCTTGTAACTTCTGATTATTTTTTGTTTTATAAACGTTACCTCTTCTCCCTCGACATTCGCATTCCTTACATTATCTCTGAACTTCCCTTTTCAATATCTGAGTCTTTGATCCCCTGTCCATCCCACGGCAGGAGGTGTCACAGCTCAGTTGAGCCTTTTGAAGTTGAAAGAACTTAAACAGATTTTTAAATTTTTAAGTTTTCCCTTTACAGTCGTTGCCTATTACTGGGGGCTGGAGTGAAATGCCACCTGTACTTTGTTCTCTGTCCTTCGTAATTTTGGGTCTGTGGCGTTCATTTTGGTGTTCAGCTGCTCTCACCACCAGCTCTGGCACTTCCCTGGTGTTCAGGGAACCGTTTCAGTTCTCAGAGCTGAACAGAGGTGAACAGAGTCACCGTGGGGTGAGGTGAACAGGAGCTGCCGAGGTGAACAGAGTCACCTTGGGGTGAGGTGAACAGGAGCTCCTGAGGTGAACAGGAGCTGCTGAGGTGAACAGGAGCTCCTGAGGTGAACAGGAGCTCCTGAGGTGAACAGAGTCACCTTGGGGTGAGGTGAACAGGAGCTCCTGAGGTGAACAGGAGCTCCTGAGGTGAACAGAGTCACTGTGGGGTGAGGCGGCTGCTGACACGGGATAGGAGAAGGGTCAGGACCGTGTAGGAAGCAGCAGGAGCAGCACTTCAGTCCATCTTCTGTTGCTTCTTGGCCTGTCTCACATCTCCCTCAGTTCTCGGATCATTTGGAATCGAGTGTTCCTCAGGAACACGGCGAGATTAGAAGATGATGCTCTCTGTTACTATTTCAGTGCACTTTGTTCCAGCTGCGTCTCCCTGTTGCCATTTCTGACACCAGCTGGGTTATTTGTAAGTTTTCCTTCTGCCACAAGTGCCACTTTTCTTTGAGATTGGTTTTCGTAGAATCCCGGGATGGTTTGGGTGGGAAGAGACCTTCAAGACAATCTCATCCCAGCCCCTGCCATGGGCTGGGGCACCTCCCACTGTCCCAGGCTGCTCCAAGCCCTGTCCAACCTGGCCTGGGACACTTCCAGGGATGGGGCAGCCACAGCTGCTCTGGGCAGCCTGTGCCGGGGTCTCACCACCCTTGAAGGAGAAAGTTTCTTCCCAGAATCGCATCCAACCCCGCCCCTGTCAGTGGGCAGCCGTTCCCCCTGTGCTGTCACTCCAGGCCCTTGTCCCCAGTCCCTCTCCAGCTCTCCCGGAGCCCTTTAAGGCAGTCGGAGGGGCTCTGAGGTCTCCCTGCAGCTTTCTCCAGGCTGAACACTCCCAGATCATTCCTTTTCTGGGGATTCAGGAATCTCGACCTTCAGGTTGTTTCTCCAGAACAGAAGTTCAGAGAAATTTTGTCTCTTATTCTCTGGCTCCGTCTATTTTTAATGTTAATTCTTTGGTTTCACCGTCTTGCAGTCCAGCCAGAATTTCTTGGCTTATTTCAGAGAATTCCTTGAGGGAAATGGAATCCTTTGTCCTGAGCTGGCACTGTGGTGGTTGTTTCCCGGCAGGTTCTGCGAGGGGTTGGGGGGAGGCAGGAGTTGTTTGTGGTGGATCTGTGCGTGCCGAGCAGGGCAGAGGGGTTTCCCCCGCTGCGGGGACCCCAACAGCTCCGGCTGCTGCCGTCTCTCTGCTTCTCTCCTGCGGAAAACCCAGCCTCTCCGTTTTCTCTCCCGTTCTCTCCCGTTCTGCCGATGCCCCTCTCCAGGTGCCCGCAGCCCCCCGGCCCCCTCACCTGGCCGGCAGGGAGACGCGCTTTGTAAGTGCTGCTGGTGTGCGGTGTGCGCTGCTGCTCCGGCTGCTCCCGCTGCCCGCGCCCCCTCCTCCGGCTCCGCGTCCCCGCGGGGGCTTGGGACAACCCTGGGGCTCCCCGGGGCTCTCGGGGGGAGCAGCACCCCGCTGGCACCCGGGGCACCAGGGGCTGCTCCCCGCGAGTCGCTGCTGCGATGGCACCTGCGAGCGCTTCGGGGAGGAGCTGCGGTGGGGAAGCTTCGCTCGGGCTCGGGGGCGAGTGCGGAGGGTGGGGATGTGCCCAGGGAACGTGACGGGGGCCAGGAGCAGGGGATGTGCCCCGGGGTTGTGAGAGGGGCCAGGAGCAGGGGATGTGCCCCGGGGTTGTGACAGGGGCCAGGAGCAGGGGATGTGCCCAGGGACTGTGAGCAGGGGCCAGGAGCAGGGGATGTGCCCCGGGGATGTGACAGGGGCCAGGAGCAGGGGATGTGCCCCGGGGTTGTGACAGGGGCCAGGAGCAGGGGATGTGCCCCGGGGTTGTGACAGGGGCCAGGAGCAGGGGATGTGCCCGGGGATGTAACAGGGGCCAGGAGCAGGGAATGTGCCCCGGGGTTGTGAGAGGGGCCAGGAGCAGGGGCTGTGACCACGGGCCAGGACGTGGGCATGTGCCCAGGAAGCAGGAGCAGGGGCTGTGACCACAGGCCAGGACTGTCCCAGAGCTGGGGTCAGAGTTTGGAGATGTGCAGAGAGCTCCTCACGTAGCAGAGGTGCTGGGAGAGGCTCTGGCGGGGGGCTCTGGCCTGTCCTCACTCGCAGAAGCAGGTCTGGGGGGCGAGGGTTCTGTGGGACCGGGAGCTCCCCACGCAGGGTGAGCAGAGGGGCAGGGGTGAACCAAAGGCTTTCAGGGTGGACTCTGGATTTACCCTGTGTTTCTGTTCGCAGGCTTCCATTAACTTCATTACATCGCAGGATGACAGCAAATCAGTGAGTACAGCTGCCCTGAGACCTGGCTGTGCTGTCCCTGTGCTTCCCCCAGCACACGGAGCTTGTCCCTTCCTCCTCTTGGCTCCCATTCTGTCTCCTCCAGCCCTCCACTCTGCCTCGAGTTTGTACAAATGCACCAGGTCCCGAATACGGTCCATCTGAAATCCCAACGCGACTGTTCCTGCAGCTTTCATTCCTGTTTCCCCTCGCAGCTTCCTCTGCTGCAGGTTTTGCTGGCTCGCCCAGTCCCTGCTGCCGCTCTCTAACTGCAGATGCTCTGTTCACTTTCATGCAACGCCCAGCGGTGACGGTGACACCCAGGAGAAGTTTCAGACTCTTGCCTCTGCTCCAGTAACTGCGTTTCTGGTCAGAGCTCTGCCTGGGTCTGGTTCACCTCCATCCACAGCTTCTGCCAGTTCCCATTCCTGGCTGATGTTTCCATCCTTGGTGCTCACGTTTTCCGAGCTTTCTCAGACTTATCCTGCCCTGCAAACCCTTGTAGCTGCTGCTGGGGTGGCAGGTGCTTCCTTCTGTCCCGGCCTCCTCTGTAACCCTTCCCTGCCTGAGTCTCTTTAGTGCTGGCTCTGAGCTCTCCCTGCCGGCCCGGCAGCTGGAGCACGGCTGAGGAGAGGAGCTGGGGTGCGTGGGTTTGCATGGGTTTGTTTATTCCCCCGCATGGCAGACGCCTCGCTGCCCTAACCGCTCGTTTCTCTTCTCTCTTCCTCTCTCTTCTCTTCCTCTGCCTCTCCCCGTCCTGTCCCGGGGCGCTGGCACGAGCAGACCAAGCCCGGCGTCATTCAGCCTCTGTCCCGCGTGCGACCGAGTGCCGCGTCACACGGCGCGGAGGAGGGGGACAGCCCCAACCCCTTCCAGCAGCCCGAGCCAGGCTCCCGGATCCACAGCTCTGTAAGTGGCCCGGGGCGTCCTCCCTGAGCGCTGGGTGGCTGCGGTGCCGAGTGTCCCGGGGGCAGGACGCCCTCCCAGAGGTGACTCTGTGGTTTGGTGACCACGGGCCTGAGCTGAGGCTGGCGGTGTCCGTGCACCGGTCTGGGCTCCCTGAGAAGGAACCCGTGGGATTTGTGGAGTCACAGAGTTTGATTTAAAGACGGTAAAAATTTACCCGTGAGAAAAATGTAGGTACAGTAAAAACCACGGTAATAACCCAGCTTTAATTAGTGAGAAAAGAAGTTTTCAAAAAAACCCCAAATGTTCGTAGAATGAAACTTTAAGAACGTGCAAAAGAAAACTTGTTATATACCTAATTAGTTATGTAGCTGTTTATACTATCGATAAAATTATTGTTTCTATAAATAATTCAGTCAGTGTGTACTAACTAGAAAAGATACAGAAAAACAACCATAGAATAAAATAAAACTTCATGCCACCCTTAGATTACAAACGTGTGTTTGTCATGTACCCGTCTCAACCGCGACAAGCGGTGACCCCGACGGTGAGGTGGGTACAGGACCCACACTCCAGAAGTGCCGTTCCTTCCCCATCCGGGAAGCGGAACGGGGCTGTGACCCTGGTGCTGCCGTGTGTGGGGTGTGTGCAGCGCTCTGCTCCTCCTGTTCCTGCCCACGCTCAGGAGCTGCCCTCGCAGGGCTCACACGTCCCTCACACGTCCCTCACACGTTCCTCACACGTTCCTCACACCTTCCCTGATGTGTTCCTCTCCCTGTCCCACTCCTCAGGCTCTGCGGGCCAGGAGCTGGGCTGTGTTTCCCCCGTGTGGGTCCTTTCACCCCTGCTGTGCTCACCTTTGCCTCCTGTCTGTCCCCGTAGCAAAAGCCATCGCCTCCGTCGCCTCCCTCCCCTGACGAGGTCCCCATCAATGTCAAGCAGGCCTACAAGACCTTCGCAGCCGTGCCCCTGTCCCACCCGCTGCTGGGGACACAGGTAACTCGTGCTGCTGGGGGGCTGCGAGCAGCCTGGGCTGAGAGGGCGAAACGCGAAGTTTAAAAACTTGGGGAAAAAATGGAGCTTAAATAGCAAAGCGCTGGGATTTTAGTAAAAGTTAAGAATTGCAGCTGAATTTCAGTGACTGAGTGAATGATCAGCTGAAGATTAATTATCTGAGTGATTCCGTTTGTTCAGCTGCACTGATGATCAGCAGACCCAGAGAAATTCGAACAATAACGAATTTTTCAAGTAAAATTCTGATTCATAGAGGGCGAAGGGAAAAACTGGAGAATTTCCAGAGACACCATCCATTATCCTGACCTAGGAAAGCAGACAGGTCAAAGTGAGGCAGAGGAGTCACTTCATTTTTCATGCCCCCTTCTCAAAATCATAACCCCACCAACCCATTAAAAGGAGTTCAGAGCGCATGCTTAATTAGTTTTCAGCTAATTACCATATGGAGAGGGGAATGGGAGGTGGCAAGGATATGAAAATGCATTTGTATTGAATTTTCTGTGGATAAATAGACCTTGCAACGCTTTGTGACTCTGCCCTGCATGTTCGGAAGCGATTCCACGCTGGCCCAGCTGTAATTAATTAATTAAAAAAGGATTCTAACACTTTCTAACTTCGTTGTTAGAGAGTCTTGTCCGTCTCAGCTGGGTATCAATACCAGATCTGTGCCCGTATTTTGGTAAATGAAAGGGAAGGAGGTGGTGATTTGTTCCCTCCAGGAAAAGCTGCTGCAGAGGAGGGACACGCTGAGGAAGGTGGAGCCTGTTCGTGATGCAGGTGTCATCCTGGCAGGGTCCTGTCCGTGTCAGGTCCTGGAAGCTCCTGGAATCTCACAGCAGCATTGTTGTTCTCCCCAGACACTGGGATGCTGGTGTACAACCACGCTGTTCCCGTGCAAACGAGCTCTGGAATTCCAGGCTCCAGGGCCAGGCTAAACCTGTGCTGAGACGTATTTAAATAGATTTTGATCTCCACTGGAGCTCTTCCTTTTCCCCTCCATGTGGCTGAATCATGGAACATTCCAGATGAGGCCTTGGAGGTCGTTGCCTCAGTCCCCCATGCCAAATAGGGCATCCTTGGATGTTACAGTCATGGAATCCTGGAGCGTCCTGAGTTGGAAGGGACCCGCAAGGATCCTCCAGTCCAGCTCAGGACGTCCCCAAGAACCCCACCACGGGCCTGAGAGCATTGTTCAAATCCCTCCAGAGCTGTAGGAGGTTGCTCAGGCTGATCCACTCAGGTTCTGAATTTTGAATTCGTTTTTGGAGTGTGTTTGGATAAAGCCAGAGGTCATCTCCGTGCTCTCTTTTTGTGACTCCTAACTAAAAAACTTCCTTCTTTTCCATAACTTGTTGGCAGTTCTCAGTTTACTCCTGTGGATTCCTGCTCACAGATGGATTTTGTGGATCAGTTTCCTCCCCCTGTAGTTCTCCTCACCCAGTATTCTGTCATTCATCCCAGTAAATACAGATTTCATTCTTTCTGGTGGCATCTCTGCTGCTTGGCAGTAAATTTTGGGTGGTTTTGTCTTTGATGTAAGCAAAGTGTGAGTGAGCTCCCGGCAGCTCCTGGAACCCCCTGCAGCCCCAGCTCAGCCCCTGCCCCTGTCCTGTGCCTGTGTCCCGTGTTGTTCAGTTCCTGCCCTTTCAGGAGCTGTCACACCTGGTTCTGTTTGACCCTCAGTTTAACAGAAACCCTCCTTCCTGATGGCTAAACCTGGTTAAATCTGTGAATCTGGGACAGCTTTGGGAGCCTGTGTCAGCTCATCTGGCCTTGGGGACACGTGGCTGGAAAGTTCCTTTTTTAGAACGTGCCTGTTTCTCTCTGTTCTTAGGAAGTGTCTGGGCAGAGCAGCACAGAAAACACCAAAACGGCCTCGGAGGTGAGGGCTGGGGCTGGGGCTGGAGGGAGGGTGGGAGTCGTGGGGTGGGGAGATGGGGTCACAGTGTGGGAGGGCTGGGGAGGAGGAGGAGGAGGAGGAGAGTGAGGGGCAGGTGGCAGAGTGAGGGTTGGGGTGACATGGGGAGGGTGCCATGGCTGGGTGACATGTGGGCAGTGCCAGCATGGCTCAGTGGCCCGTGGGCAATGGTGTGGCTGGGTGACCGTGGGCAATGGTGTGGCTGGATGACCGTGGGCAGTGCCAGCATGGCTCGGTGACCCATGGGCAGTGGTGTGGCTGAGTGACCTCATGGGGCAGTGGCGTGGTTGGGTGACCCCTGGGGCAGTGGTGTGGCTGGGTGACCGTGGGCAGTGGTGTGGCTGGATGACCGTGGGCAGTGCCAGCATGGCTCGGTGACCCATGGNGGTGACCCGTGGGCTGTGCCAGCATGGCTGGGTGACCCTGTGGACAGCCTGGGGTTGCTGGGTGACCTGTGGGCAGTGGTGTGGCTGGGCAGTGGTGTGGCTGAGTGACCCGTGGGCAGTGGTGTGGCTGGGTGACCCATGGACACCCTGGGGTTGCTGGGTGACCCGTGGGCAGCCTGCGGTTGCTGGGTGACCCGTGGACACCTGGGGTTGCTGGGTGACCCGTGGACACCTGCGGTTGCTGGGTGACCCATGGACACCTGGGGTTGCTGGGTGACCCGTGGACACCTGGGGTTGCTGGGTGACCCGTGGACACCTGGGGTTGCTGGGTGACCCGTGGACACCTGCGGTTGCTGGGTGACCCGTGGGCAGTGGTGTGGCTGGGCAGTGGTGTGGCTGGGTGACCCATGGACACCCTGGGGTTGCTGGGTGACCCGTGGGCAGCCTGCGGTTGCTGGGTGACCCGTGGACACCTGGGGTTGCTGGGTGACCCGTGGACACCTGTGGTTGCTGGGTGGCCTTTGGGCAGCAGTGTGGCTCTTGCAGGTGGCCGCACACAGCCCCGGGGGACAGCACAGCCCCGAGCAAAGGTCCTTCCGCGAGAGGCAGAAGTACTTTGAGATCGAGGTGAAGCAGCAGCACCTGGACAAGCCTCCCAAGCGCGTGTCCTTGGTGGGGGAGGACGACCTGAAGAAGATGAAAGAGGAGGAAGGTACACGGGAATGTGTGCACAGAAATTTGTCCTGTTGAGTGATTCCTTTCCCGTGGGAATGCAGCACTTCCAGAAGCCCGTGGGTGGTTAGAGTAAGGGCTGGGAATTATTTGAAGTGAATGTTGAAGAATTCTGTGGAAGCTCCACTGACGCTTTCTGGGTTGGTGGAAGTGCTGCATTTCAGGGTGTCCTGTATCGTGGAATCACAGAATGGTTTGGGTTGGAGGGATTTAAAGCCACTCAGTGCCACCCCTGCCACAGGCAGGGACACCTTGCATTAGACCTGGGTGCTCCAAGCCCTGTCCAGCCTGGCCTTGGATGCCGCCAGGGATCCAGGGGCAGCCACAGCTTCTCTGGGCACCCTGTGCCAGGGCCTCCCCCCCTCACAGGGAAGGATTTCTTCCCAAGATCCCACGAAACCCTCTGGCAGTGGGCAGCCATTCCCTCTCATCCTGTCCCTCCATCCCTTGTCCAAAGCCCCTCTCCAGGTCTCTCAGAGACCCTGTCGGTGATGAAAACCGGCAGTGAGTTCTCCCTGCAGCCTCCTCCTCTCCAGGCTGAGCAATTCCAGCTCCCACAGCCCGGCTCCAGAGCAGAGGGGCTTCAGCCCTCCGGATATTCCCATGTCCCTCCTCTGGACTCTCCAGCAGCTCCGTGTCTGCAGTTGGTGAACGCTTCAGTGACATTTTGAAGCCACTGCAGGCAGTAATTCTGTCGGAGCAGCACCGTGACACCCGCACACAGGACGGGCAGCAGAGCTCTCAGATCTCTGCTCCCTGTGCTGCCGTAGCTTTGCAGCAGGAGGTGAATTGCTCCTCTCGTTTTTGATGCAATTCCCTCCTACTTGAGAGTCGTTTTAGGAGGTGAAGAGTGGAAAAAGGGTTTTTACTGAACCCTCCAACCACGCCTCCCCAAACCACACCTGGACTGGCATTGTGCTGCCCCAGCTGTGGAACCTGGCGTTTGCTCTGGTTAAATTTCACGCCATCAATGGTTGCCCAGTGCTCCAGCCTGTCTGGATCCTCCTGCAAGGCCTCGTGGCCCTCGAGAGAGTCACAGCACCTCCCAGATTGGCATCATCAGCAAAGTGTTGCTGTTGCGTTCAGCTGCAGCGGACAGATAAAAGCGTTAATAAAAATCTTGCCCAGAGCTGGACCCTTGGGAGCTGGTGACCTGCAGGACACCAGAGAGCCGCCTGCTCTCTGTCTCCCTCTGTCCCTGACCCTCTCGTGACTCAAATGTTCACCAGAATAATGGTTCCCAGGCCACTGCCGTGCATGGGGCCATCACCAGCACCACAGGCCTCGGCTCCCAGGGCTGTTCCCTCTGGGAAAAGGGCAGAAGGGTTTGTACTCAATTCCCAGTTTGAGAATGAGAGCTCTGGGCACAAGGAGCTGCTGGAAATCTGACCACAGAGTGACCAGGAATGGAAGTCTGGTGGATAAGGAAGGAGGGACTGAGGAAAAGATGCAGAGTTTGTTTCATCGGAGGTGTTAGTGGAAGTGTGGAGAAACAAAGGTGTCCATGGAGAGGGAATGGACTGAAACCAGCCCAGACTGGCAGGGATGAGAAGCAAAAGGACCTGCCCAGAGCTCCCATCCCTGGGGGTTCAGTGCAAGGACCTGCCCAGAGCTCCCATCCTTGGGGGTTCAGTGTCAGGACCTGCCCAGAGCTCCCATCCTTCGGGGTTCAGTGCAAGGACCTGCCCAGAACTCCCATCCTTCGGGGGTTCAGTGTCAGGACCTGCCCAGAGCTCCCATCCTTGGGGGTTCAGTGTCAGGACCTGCCCAGAGCTCCCATCCCTGGGGGTTCAGTGCAAGGACCCATCTCGAGGTCCCATCCCGGGGGTTCAGTGCAAGGACCCATCTCGAGGTCCCGTCCCGGGGGTTCAGTGCAAGGACCCATCTCGAGCTCCCATCCCGGGGGTTCAGCGATGCTCTGTGGTCACAGCTGGCTCCCGTCTCCCTTGGCAGCCCGCAAGCTGCAGCAGCAGCGAGCCCTTCTGCTGGAGGAGGAGGCCGAGGAGGATGAGGAGGTGAGGCAGCTGCCTGAGGCCGTGCAGTCCAGCGTCATCATCGAGGGCGTCGAGTACAAGGTGGAGAGGCTGAACGGGAGGAGCATCCAGGCTCCAGCGGCTCGGTAAGACAGGACGACGGGCAGCCCTGTACCACCCGCGTGTCAGACGTGTCCCAGGAATTCTCAGGGCCGGGCAAGATTTCCTCTCCAGCATAGAAAAGGCCAAGTTTTCCAGCTCACTCTTTCCAGGGAACAGCTCCTTCAGCTGTGCCTGAGGGTTTGCAGAGAGGTTGATTTTTAGAGACAGGTGATTCAAGATAAGCTGAATGATAAAGTGATGCTAAACCACGTTTGGGGTTTTTTGTTCCCCAGTTCTCTGGGGCGTGGTCTCCAGGTTACCTTGATGGTTTTTTCCTAATTCTTGGGCATAGAGCTGAGGAATGAGAAAAGGGTTCTCAAAGGCTCCAGATAAAGTAAGAATGCACTGGAGTGAAGCTGAAGCTGTCCTTATCTGCCTTTGAAGTCTCTGGGACAGACGTTCTCCTCTCCACGAGCGCCTTTCAGTCGCAGTGGCAGAACACACCCTGGCGTGTGGAATCTCGTTTCTCTCTGGGTTGCTGCCCAGTCTCAGTTGAGGAACTTTTCCCACAATGATGCTCTGGGACTTCCCTCGCCCCTCCTGTGCTGAGGCAGCTCCAAGGAGGAAAGCATTCGTGCGCAGCTCCTTGGTTCTCTGGGAAGTCCCACTTGTCCCTCCTGTTTTCAGACTGAAACACGGGGTGCTGAGGAACAGGAAGGCTGAATCCCTCAGATGACTTTTGGTTGCTTATTATTTACACTTGAATGCAGGGGAGGCAGTGGAAGAGACTGGAGTTGTGTTTTTTGAAATAATTTTTCTCATGCTGGACGAGAAACTGAAATTTAATTAAAAAACCCAAACTTGAGCAGTAAGAATCAGGGCTGAGCGTCACTATAAACTGAACATCCCCAGCCCTCCCTGCCAGGTTCCCTCAGAGCAGCTCCATGGCCCATCTCATGGAAGAACTTGTAATAATCAAATTAATCTGTTAATGAAGGTATAAAATCAGGATCAGGTGGCCAGTGTTTCCAAGGTGAATCTTCCCTGGGCTCCTCTGTTTGGAATCCCTTTGTGCCACATCTAACAAAGCCACGTGTGAGGTCGCAGTTCCCAGGTGCTGCAGCTCACAGGGGTTTCTCTTCTCCAGGCCCTTGGAGCTCAGTGAGAACAGCAGCTCGCAGAGGAACTCCCTGGAAGAGGGGATCAAGTCTGAGCAGAGAACCAACTCCATGTCAGGGTGAGTGGGGCAGCTGGGGCAGGAGAGTTCCTCCTTTTTTAGCAGCCAGGGGCTGCAAGGGAAGGATTTGGTGGAGGAAGGGAAACCGATCAGAACCAACCTCACAGAATCCCGGGATGGGTTGGGTTGGGTTGGGTTGGATTGGATTGGGTTGGGTTGGGTTGGAGAGCCCTTCAGGACCATCTGGTTTCATCCCCCTGCCGTTTGGGGGTTGTTCCAAGCCCCGTCCAACCCGAAACTCCTCACAGGAAACTCGGCTGTGTTCTGCATCCTCCCGCCTCGCACGGCCGCCTGTGGATGTGGCGCTGAGCGAGTGACCGGAGCTGCCACTCCCGGGCACATGAGGGGTGGCGGACCCAGCCAGGCTCCCTGTGACTGCTCCTCTCTCTCCCCAGGCTGAGCCCCTCGTTCCTGGGGGATCCCGGCGCGCCGGTGCGGACGGCCAAGGCCGAGCGGCGGCACCAGGAGCGGCTGCGGATGCAGAGCCCGGAGCTGCTGAGCGGGCAGGAGAAGGAGCTGTCTCCAGCGGAACGCCGGGCGCTGGAGGCGGAGAAACGCGCCATGTGGAGGGCAGCACGGTGAGCCAGAGCGTGTCTGGGGCCTGGAGGGACTAAAATCAGGGACTAAATACAGGGAATGAGGGACCCTTTCAAAGGCAGACGTTGAGGGAGGTCGTGTAGGATCTGGTGGCTTGGCTGAGCTTCTGTCCACGTCCGTCAGCGCCCAGGGGAGAGGGCTCTGAGATTCCCACAGCGCCTGCGCAGCCGTGGGCACGGGGAGTTCACGATGGACACGAGCACAGCTGAGTGTTCCGCTGGGTGTGTTCCTTCCCTCAGCACGCAATTCCCGCCTTCCTCCTAACCCACGTGCAATGGTGTCACTGAAGCTGCCAGGTCACATATCCAAAGTGAAAAATGGAATTTCTTATTTCGAGGATGAGGCCGTTCTTACCCACATGAGCTGTTCCATCAGCTGTGGAAGAGTGACTATAGATTGTTCTGGAAGAAAGAAAACTTCCTAACTCGGAACTTGAGGCTTGAAGCCAGTCCAGGCATTTACTGTGCCATAGAATTCCTTCCAAAAATCAGTCAGGCTGCTGCTGTAACTAATGACAGCTTTTCTTCTCCTGATATTCCTGTAGGAGACATTCGAAGGACGGTCTGAACTGTCTCTTTTGGGGTTGGATGAGGCGTGGAGAGCAGCAGGGTTTTAGATGAGACTGGAGGGATCACCGTGAGCTGTGATTCCACTTTGCAATTCCAGTGTTTGTACTTGATATGGATGATCACAGGGAGGCTCTGAGAATGGAAAAATGCAAAGCAGATCCTCGGTGGGAGCTGGACTGATGTTCTTTGAGCAGATTTTCTTTGAGATTGGTTTTCACAGAATTCCAGGCAGGGACACCTTCCACTATCCCAGGGTGCTCCAAGCACATCCAACCTGGCCTTGGACACTTCCAGGGATCCAGGAGCAGCCACAGCTTCTCTGGGCACCCTGTGCCAGGTCCTCACCACCCTCACAGGGAAGAATTTCTTCCCAAGATCCCTCTAACACTGCCCTCTGGCAGTGGGAAGCCATTCCCCCTTGCCCTGTCACTCCAGGCCTTTGTCCAGAGTCTCCCTCCAGCTGTCTTGGAGCCTCTTCGGGGACTGCCTTGCTCTGCCCTGTCCTTCCTTATGAGGTTGGAGACATCAGCGAGTTCCTTGTGCTGCAGGTGCTCAGGGAGGGCTGGAATCCCGTGTCTGCCTCGGGGAAAGCTGTCAGTGTGAAACAGTGCTCAAACCAGCCATCGGTGTGACTCTGTGCCCAAACTGACTCTGTGCCCAAACCAGCCATCGGTGTGACTCTGTGCCCAAACTGACTCTGTGCCCAAACTGGCTCTGTGACCAAACCAGCCATCGGTGTGACTCTGTGCCC
>VYZT01065309.1:0-22981 GCA_013400735.1 Pomatostomus ruficeps
ACCAAAACCAAAACAAAACAAAAGCCCCCCTAAAAAGTATTTTTTAATCATATTAAGGAGAGAAAATCAAATTTTGCAACTGTAATTATTCCAGCACTACCTCTTAAAGAGTTTTGAAAACATGAGCCAAGCTAGAAACTTTACACCGAGACTTCATAGTAGCTCCAAATTCAAACAACTTTGAATAAAATAAAATAAATAATTTCAAGAAAATGTAAATTGCTAAAAAAAAAAATAAATTCCACTGTTAGGCAGAGCTTTGGTTTACTCCTCTGAATGGCTTTTTAATCTTCTTTTCCCTCCCATGAAAACAAAGACTTGTGACTTCAGAAACCACGCTGCACTCAACAGACTGCAAATTGAGTTCAAGCCCACCTCCTAACTCCCATGAACCTGAACAAAGACGTCAGACAAACAGCCTCCCTTGGATAACTTTTCCAGCTGTTCTTGTTTGCAAATTTGGAGCAGTATTAATAAAACTGTCAAGGTAACTGTCAAGGCAGAAATGATGAATCTGGGGCATGTGATCCATGAAACCTCTTGAAAAGAAATGAATCTATTTTATTAACAGTTTCTATTTCATTTTGAAATCTTAATTTGACAAAGGAAATTGTCAAATTACAAGTAAGTAGTCTTTCAAGAGAAACTGAAGGAAGAAGTAGGGAGTTGAGTAGTTGAGTTCATTATATCATTCATGTTCCCACACTGATTTTTTAATCCTGTTTAGTGTAACTCCTGCAAGGCAGACCCACAAAAAGCAAACAGCTGCTTTCAAGAAAGAAACGTCTTAAGAGTCCAGTATAAACCACTGGAATACAAGATTTGCTTTCATTACATTAACACCAGTATGAGTATGTTATAAAACCAAAATACTACAGTTTATCCAAATTTGCTATCCTAATGTAAATGTACTTTTTCAATACTAAAATTTCTTCACAGAGCTGGATTTTGGTTTGAGATTGTTTTGGTTTGGTTTGATTTTTTTTTTTTGTTGAAATCAGATTACAAACCCAACCATTCCTTCTAGCTGCAAGCATTAAAGAGCAGCGTTGTTTCCAAGAACGTGTCCTTCATGAGTACAAGAGGACGACTCCACCGAGCAAACCCCGGGGGAACATTCCCACAGGCTGTAAGCTCTGATGCCAACAGCACAGTCCCCTCTCATTCTGCAGTGGGAGCACAGGAACAGCTCTGAACCTCTTCCCCTGATAAACGCAGTGCCACCAAACTCCTGTGGTCCTGTGCCAGGTACCTGGCGAGCCAGAAAAGCTCTTCTGTTCTGCAAAGCCACCAACAAGAGCAGGAGCGGCCACTGTGCTTTGCAGCAGTGTCCAACCGCACCTCTTCTAAAACAGAAATTGCAAATTAGGGTTAAATTCCTGGAATTACGAACAGCTAAGTTGATTTCTAGAGTGGTTTTACCACAGCAGTTCCTGACAAAATCTACTCAACTGAAGACAAAACAGAAAGAAGAAAAGGAACATGGACAGTAGCTGTGTTACTGGTGAGCTGATAAAGCGCATGCCAAACGTCAGCTTGGGGAGACATTAATAAAATCTTGCATCAAAAGCCTATTTCATAATCTACTATTTATAGAAACATCCAATTAAACTCAGAAATCTGGGCCTAGAGCAGCCTAGAACCAGTCCATACCCTGAAGCAAGGTGGTGACTGGTTACTGACCTTGCACAGGTGAGGAACCCGACACAAGAGCAAACACCTGAGAGTGGCACCTCACTGGGAACCTCTGGCCTCTGCTGGCCTTTGCCAAAGGAAAGCAGCACTGCAGAATCATGTTGCTGTCAGTGCAGAAGGCAGGGAGATCCTCAGCTTCCTTGCTAGGACTCCACAGTATTCTGACATTAAAATAAGTTCAAACACTAAGAACACACAAAAAAAAACCCCAAAACCCAAAAAACCCCACCAAACCAAACTCTGTCTTTTTATGGCAATAGTTTTTATCTTTGTGGGTCTTGCATCTTTCTGAGGAGGAAAAAAAGGCACGAGGAAGGTGAAAAATAATTCTGTCAAAGGAGCAATACAGGCAAAGAAAAATTTTCATAAAGCTCAGGAAGTTCATTAAATTAAACTGTCTTTAATAGACAGTAATAATTTTATGAGCAAATATTTCTGCAATATACATAAGAAGAAAGGATGACCAAACCTTCCTTCCCTCCTGTAGACTGAACTGGCTTCAATAGAGAGCCTTGCTAACGGAGCAGAATTATCAGAGCTGAGGGACTTTCAAAAGGGTCTTTCTTCTGCTGCTCCAATAAACGCTGCTTTTAAAATCACGTATCCCATGTATTATTATGGAAATTTTTTTTCAAAATTTCATTTTATCCACAGACATGTCCAAAATCCTGGGCAGGGAGAGGATGGAGGGCAATGACAAAGAAGTTATTATATGTTGGGTTTATTTCATTACGGCTTCTTCACCTCTCCCATTAAATCTTCTCTTCCACGAACTTCCACATGCACACACTCACAATCCTAACACCTGCCATGATCTGTAAGCTCCATCTACCCTATTTATTTATTCCCAAAACAGCATAGCCCGTTTCTGCCTCATTTCAGCCTCCTCCCTGCTGAAACTGCAGGGAAACACCGGGACTGAAGTGCAGCCCTCCTGCCTCCGACCCAATGCCTCCTGCCACTCCAGCCCAGTGAAACCTGTTCCAGTTCTCAGCTGGAATATGCTCAGGACGGGTGAAAAGTTCATGGACTCACACCTGATGCACTCCTTTAAGACACTGCAAAGCACATAAAACAGAGATGCTTCAGAAGCTTGGATCTTCACCACGTTTGGACAGTTTGCTAATAGGAGCCTCCTAAAGCACATTCGTTACATCAGCTGAAACTTCTGTCAGCCTTCACACTGCTACCTCAGAGCACAGATACAATGCCTCAACATAACAATAATCTCATTTTTAGATATTTATAGATAGCCTATATTTATTTCTTTACTTATAAATCTTTCATAGATTTACTTTAAGTAAAGTAGTTTAAGTAAGAAGTTTACTTTAAAAACTTTCATAGAAGGTGGAAGGCATTTATGTTCAATACAAAACCTCAAAACTCCAAACTCCAAAGAACCTGTCCGGCAGGGAGAGTTCCAGCCCGTCCCATGAAAATGTGGCTGAGGCAGATGCGAGCAAGCAGCAGATTATTGCAAAACGTGTCGGGGAGCGTGAGCAGGGACGGCGTTATCCGGTCCATTTATCATCTGTACCAGAACATCCGCTTCCTCCTCTTACATCCTGAGCACACACACACACAGAGGCTGCCCGAGGAAGCCTGGCAGCTCCATTTCTGACAGAATGTTTCGTCAGAAGGGCAGGAGCAGACTGCCCATCCTCTACCGACCGCACCAGCGCGGCTGAAACCCACACCTGCTCAACAAGCACTTCATGTTTCGTTTGGAGCATATCTATGAATGTATTTAGGATCAGAAAAACATTGAAGCCTGATAATGCACAAGTCATTTGCTGAATCTGGATCTTATTGGCTGAATCACAATAATGACAATGCTTTTTTTTTTCCCTAGAGTTGGTTGAATGCAACATGTACGAAATTCATGAGTTTGAAAGGAAGAATGCCAGCCTGCACAGCGTCTCCTTGCATTTAAACTTCAGAAACTGTTTTAGGCAGTGCAGAAATCCTGGCCTGTATTTCTCTGACCAATCCACTGTAAAATGTCACAAGGAGAAATCTATGCTGACAACGACAGCAGGCTTTAATATGCAGTTCTGGGATTGTCCATCGCCCCAGGACAGAGGGGTATTTCAGTTATAAGTATTAAGCTGCATCATGAGAATCTGGGTTCATTTTAGCAGCTCGGGCCTCTAGAAGCACTGAAACACACCTCCTTCCAGCTAAGTCTTGGTCTTATGCCTCAAGACTATTGTAAATTATTCTGAATACTACAATTGCTTCATATGCTATCAAAATGAAAAAAAAAAAGGACATTTCTAGACCAGCACTCCTGAGCAAGAGACTAACATGTAAGACAACAAGAAAGGGTTTTTAAAATTTTTTTTAAATAAAAAGATAATCTCTAAGGAAACAGATTCTGTGCTCATGTTTCCAGGAAGCAACTGCAGAAGCAAAGAGTTAAGCAAAGCAAAAAATAAAATACTGCAAACATCATCCCCTAGTGAGGAAGCTGGTCTCTTCTGCCCTTACATATTTTTGTACTCTCCTTCTGTTTTCAAAACGATCTCAACAAGACCTGTTGGAAAGCAAGCAGAGCAAGCCAATCCTATTTCTGAAATTTCCTGCTCTTGGAAAGCCCTAAGAAGTATTTAAACCAGATACAAATTTATACTAAGTCATCAAGGGAAGTCAAATAAATAAATATTCTATCAAAAGGTACACTAATAAAAGCACAAGTAATCTGGTCATTACATAATTGTGACCATTCTTCTGTCTTATGGCACCATTATGCCTTCTAGTAATTCAATATTTTTTAAAAACCTAATTTTCTAGTTATTTATAATTTTTTTTTACTAATGTTTAAATCACAGCTGTTACATATTGCATTTAGACAGTAATGAACTGAAGCATTATCTGGTTTTATTTGACTTTTTGAAGAGATTTACAAGCCCAACTGTTCTCTGTCATTTTCTCCAACAATAACAATTAAGACGTAAGGCAGCCCAAAATCTATAGAAATTTTGTCACCAACTTATCTGACACTGAAAAATGCCACTAGTTCATAATTTCTCACCATTTACATATCTGTTCAAGGCCTTTTACAGACCTTTTATGCTGGAATTTTAAGCCTACCTTCAGCTTACTTCTTCAAGGCTCAAGTATGAAAAAAAGAGGGCCAGCTGCTACTAGAGAGGGTGTTTTACTTACAAACCCAAGCAGCACTTTCCCCTCTCTCCAAGGAAATTGCCATTTTTGTATCTATCACTACAAATTAAGGATTCGGCAGGTTCTAGAAACAGCTGCTGAAAGAAAAAATTCTAAATAAAAGATTTTCTTGTATCGGTCTTGTACACAGACTCCTACCTGACTGCAGCTTGGAAAAAACCAGTTGCCCTAATAATCTTGTTGTGTAAACACAGCACATTCTGCGACCCAAAATATTTTACGATGCAGCACGCTTGCAAAACTGTCTGTATAAAAGCCTCTATAAAACTACAGCACACACAAACGAGCGCTTCAGAAATGCTACAGGAACACGATTTTTCTCACGTTCATTTAATCCTGTAGCCAATACAGAAGACGTGAAAAAATCACTGTAGGTGTAAATTTGTCTTAGAGGTTGTAAGTATCTACTAATGGTTAATTTTGCAGTAACCCAACAGTCTTCAAACCAGCATGATAATGCACCCATCTCTGTGTTACCATTTGATAATCCTGAAGTGTTTTGGCACAACGCTTATCTCAATTTATGGCCAGCGTTTAATAGGAACTGGGAAGAGAGTTGCCAAAAGCCAAATTAGCTAATGCTGAATGTAACGAGCAGCAGAGCTTTGATCACGCTCTGAAATAAACTCTGAGTGAAAAGTGGAAAGAAGGATGCCCACGGAATGAAAATTGGCAGGATGATTAATACAGGCCATATGAAGTGCCTCTTAGCTGATTGCTAACGTTACATATTGCCCTCCATACTGACAGGTATGGTTTATTGTCAAAATGCTCAACTGTTCCAGATTAAGGAAGGGGGGAAAAAAAGCCATTTTCTATTAATCTGAAAAACTTACGCTTCTTTCCATACTTAAGTTGTACATTTTTCTCTGTGAAAAAAGCTACAAGGAAATTATGCATCGCTGTACTTCTGCATTGTAAGGAATTCTGTTTGCCAGGGCTCAGAAATTCCTCCTTGGTTGGGTGCCTGACTGGGTGACCTGTGATTAGGAAGGAGATACGAAGCAATGTTTCTGCCAGGGTTTTAAAACTACTGTCAGTTCAGTGATAAACAGAAACTGTCACCTCCTGCAGGCATCACAGATTTTGAGAACTCTTTGCTCCTGCCTCAACCAAAACTCATGTGTCCCAGTCCAAGCCAAAATGAACAGACAGAAAACTTGAAACTGAGTCGTGGACAGATTCAGCAAAGATACCAAAATGTACACATATGAAAGCAAATCCACTATCCTTCAACAAGCCTTACAGATGGTCTTCCCAAAACTGTGGGGTGCTTCTGGAGACTCAAAGACAGTTAGACCTACCTGACTTTTTTCCCCAGTTTATGAACTGGTGATGGAAGAGGTGACGTCGCATCTACATTAGAATTTAAACTACTTTAAACATTGAAATTGGTGTTCTTGTCTGTCGCCTTGACAGCAAGAAACAAGAAAAGGTACCTGGTGTTTAGTTTTAAGGGCAAAGTCTCAGCCAGTCATTCTTCACCATGATACACACCTCAACTCTTAACTTTAATTGTGAATAACAAGTTCTCCAATGAGATGCATTGCGTTGTATTTACAGCTATTTGCTTATTTCTCTCACAGCTCCCTGGCTTTACATGCAACAGTCTTATGATGTTTTCAGAGCTGATTCACAAGAACATTCATCCTACTGAAAAATCTCTTCGCCTCACAACACCAAGATAAATAAAGAACCGTAACTGAATAAACACGTTTTAAACAAAACATAGTGTTTCACCACGCTGCCAATGCATCTTCCTTGAATGAGTCAAGACTTTAGTGTGATGCACAGCTTTCTTCCTCCTGTATTGCATTCGCCCTCTTCTCAGGGGTTTGCTTTGCTCCAGTTCTGTAGGATGTGGCACATTTTTTAATCTGGACCAAAAGGTGAACCGTGGAATGTTAAATAATAAAAAAAAGGTCACAGCCATGACTCATGAGAGAAAAAACAATCGCTATTGTAATATATCATACTCCAAGATGCAGATTAATTGTCGTCTCTATTCCTGTGCAACTTTAATCAAAACAAGTTAATTGAAAAGGGTCCAATAAAACGAGCTAATCTGAAACAATTGTGTAGGGAAAAATCACATTTTTCATATTGGAAACTCATCACCTGCATTTTTTCCTGTAAAAACTAAGGGGTTTTTTGTCAGAACTATGCAAAGTCAAATAATCCTTTGCTTTTCAATAAAGGTCAGGAGGAAAGCTTTCCATTCAGCTGGAGTATTTTAATTAAACACTGCAGCAGGTGTTTGGATATGCTGCCAACTCCTAAAAAGCTTTCATTAAAACTGTATCTTAAAAAAAAAAAATAAAGACCTATACATCCTCCTCAAGCCCTCTTTATCTGTCTTTTCTCTGGATAGGTATTCACAAAATTACACACCATTTTCTCTGTTTTGGAACACCATTACCTGCCCTCGCTATAAAAAGAGTTCCTCATCAAAGCTGCTGGAAGCCAGCCGTGCAATTCTCCCATCAGCTTTTATGGCCACGGCAGATCCCTGCGACAGAGCAGAGCCCAGAGTTTAGCCTCGGCTGCTGACCTGCTTCAGCTTCTTGGGAACATAATTGGTGTGTTCAAGCTGACAAAAAGAGAGTCTTCAGCTCTGAGCCAAATTCGCTTTTGAGACAAAACACCGCACTTAATGCTGAACTCTTTGGGTCATGTGCAAGTAATGGAGTTTTGCAGCAGGAACACACCTCCCGGCTTTATGAGCCCAGGTAAAAGCAGCCTGAGGAACGCTTCCAGAACTCCTTACGTCTTTAAGGAATCCAAAGCCCTTGGAAAGGTGTGTTCTTCACCAGAGAGGAAGAACGAGCCATGCTCCACACAGCGGCACTCAGTGATTCTATCAAGTCCTTCTGTCAGCTGAGAATGTGAGTCCCAATGTGAATCCCGACATCAGGACTGCAAACCAGTAACTCCTACGCACTGGGATACACCTCATTCCATCAGTGCAGTACTGCTCTCCAAAAACACCAGCATAACCCAGTGCTTACAGCTTGACAAATTCAGTGGGCATCTGTGACATCTCAAACAATTCACATTTGAAACAGAAGACGTTGCCAATTTAATGCTGATGTATAAGGAGAAAGGAATACCAGCAAATATGATAATACATCAACAAATACCTTTACTTACTCATTTAAGAGTTTTTTTCTGAGACTTGGTAGTTTTGGCCTTTGGAGCTACAGTCAGAACAGAA
The DNA here is from genome assembly GCA_013400735.1 of Pomatostomus ruficeps. NCBI lineage: Eukaryota > Metazoa > Chordata > Aves > Passeriformes > Timaliidae > Pomatostomus > Pomatostomus ruficeps. The sequence continues at coordinate 8,096 of VYZT01065309.1, forward strand.
AACCAACAGTTTAACCTCAGTGGTGTAACAGCTTTGACAACATGCAGTGAGCACAACTTCTCATCTCCCTACTAATAGCAAGGCTGAAAGCAAAAAGAAAAAGCAAAAAAAGAGAGCTCTATTTACAGATTCAATTAGAATTTTAAGACCACTTGGAGCAAGACCAAGTTGCAGTAAGGGCTCAGCATCACTTTGTTGCTATGAAACATTATCACATAGGAATAATCAGCCATAAAAACCTGCAGCTGACTCCTTCTGTGGCAAAAATTACCTCAGCTGAGAAGGACACTTTCAATTTAAAATGGATTAAGTAGCAATTTTGAACATGCCTCTGAAATATACCTCAAGAATCTCCAACTGGTAATGCTGAGATGTCAGACAAGATCCTGGACCTCGGTAACTGAACCTGAACAGGTCCTTGTGTAACTGTAACATGCATGCAAGCAGAGACGGGAGAAAAACTGAGACTTTCCACACATGAATCTCAACAGAGCTGACCAGTGCTGCCTTGTGATTCTGAACAGTCCAGGGACGGAAGGAAGGAATCATCTCTACCTGTGCCTTTAGAAGGCCTGCTACTTGTCATTAAAAGGGGTAACATGATACCAAAAATGATGGTATCTCAGCTTCCAAACTCATTCTGGGAATAAGAGACACCTGTGAAGAGGCATTACCTCACTACAGGATAACTCCTGGCAGCAGTGATTCGGGCTTACTGTGAACCAGGAGGATGGTGTTACAGAAGTATGGATCCTACCGACTCTGAATTTTGAACCAGTCCTGGGCCTGCACACAGAGACTGATGAAAAACAGGGATTTATTTCCTGAACCTGGGGACCATTTGTCCTTACTGGTTTGCCTTATGACCAGACTGAAAAGTAATTCTATTTCTTCTGAGATAAGAAAATGCTGGAAATGAGACTATTCTACAGTGCCTTTCCTTCCGCTTGTGGATGAAGCAAATTATTGCTCCTTTTTTGTGCTAAGTGTGAGTAAGGAGAGGTCTTGAGGACAAGTGAGAGAAGCACAGAGAGAAAGCCAAAGGGATGGGAATGTACAGGACTGAGCAAACCTGTGGCAGAAGGGCAAGGCTTGCTGCGAACAGAGAATGGTTTGGGATGCACTGTGATGCAGCAGCTTCGCTGCCCCCAAACAGCCACGTCAGCCAGTTCGCCATCTCCACACCCTGCTGTCTCCAAAAGGGACACATTGACTCCTGGGGTGCAGAGACACGTGCTCACCTCTAAAAACAGGCAGTCCTGGTAAATTAATGCAATTAATGTCTTCAAAAGAGACAGGTTTATAGAAGTGAAATCACTGAAGATCACAACATTTCAAATCTTTCATCCAAACAGACTCCCTCAACAGTCACATGAACCTGAATTACAAACAGAACAACAGCACTGTGAACAGGCAAAACATGAACAAAATTTTCACTTTGTTGAGACCCTGCCTTTTTCCCTTAAAAGCTCTTTAAGAGCCGCTACTCGAGAGGAGAAGTCTCTAAAACCTCCTGGCCTGGGCTTTGTCTTTTTTTTTTTTTTCCCCTATTTTTATATTCTTGACCAAGTGTTGTTTGTTAATCTAAACACACACGAACTTATGTACAAAAGAAGTCTTCCCCATATTCTTAAAAAGGTTAAAAAAATACAGTGGGAGAACTCGTCCTAGAAAGCTTGAGAGATCTGGCAGTACTTGATTTTATATGGGGTTTTGTGACAGAACAGTTAAGGAATTATCTTCTAACATTGTCAATTGTTACACAAAGCAAAAGGTTCAAGTCATGTCAGATAACAAGCAGGCTCATAAATCAGTTTTGCTATTTACATTTCTTTCCTAACATCTCATCCAGCACTTTTACTCAGAGAAGAAATATGTCTCAAACACAGGAAAAAGATTTCTCTGTCAAACAATATCCAAAAGTAAGACCTTCCAGCATGACAAAAAGCATTATGAGAATAAAATTGAGTATCTTTCCCTTCAAACCAGAGGAACATTGCTGTTCTTTGGTAATACTGAATGGTTCTGGGTTAGATAAGATGCCTTTGCTGTATACAGCAATTTAAAATCCATTTTTATGATGAGGCATTTTAGCATCACAGACACCAAGCTCTCTCAAGCCAAAAACAGTATCTTTACTAGTCAGCAGACATATCCCTTGTTCACTTTCAGCGGGAACAAGCACATTACCCTCAAATCTGTGAAGTATCTAGACTGTTTTCAGAATTTCCAGGGATGTCAAATGTCAACTAGAGACGTTCCAAACACTGCACTGCCTCTGGTTTTGTTCTACATGACCATGAAGGCAATGATTTTTTTTTCTACTGCATACCTGATCTTTTAAAATCAGTTACTACATTTCAAAAACTCTATCATGAACACATGGCACATGTGCATCGCTATTTTATCATGGCCCAGATTTTTAGAAATTTGAGTTTTCTATTGTTGTTTTGTGGGGAAGGGATTTTTTTGTTTTAAATAATTTTGCATCTTTCCATGTTGCATTTAGTAATTTTTGCTGAAGTTCTCTCCCACAGACAAAAAGCATTAGGTAATACAGTTCAAAACAAAAACATCTGGGGACGACTGACATTCAGGATGCTTCTGGAGCCATAAGCCATCCTTCAGAACCATTACCCCTCCAAGAGGAATACTGAGACTTTGAGACCAGGTAAAATGGCAAGAGTTTCTTTGTCAAGTTGTGTTGCCTGTGGTGAATAGAAAACATGCTTTAGAATTCTAAAATATAATTTCTAAAGTAAAGAATGCCATTGCAGAAAGGTTTACTCAATTTTCCTATAACACCGAAGGAGAGACAACAAGATAGAGTTGTATTGATTGGAGAGGTGCTTTGTTACCCTGTTCTGTCAGAGGTTAAGTCCTTGATCTCATTAAGGACATGCTTGGTTGTTAGGAAGGGTAATTTTTCTGACAATACTTTGCTTTTGAGGGACATAGATTTAATTTCTTTTGGTCGGGTTAAAAGTTCACCTCTCCATTTCTTTCCCTCCTTTTCATTCCCCACCATGATAGCAATCTTACCTTCACATGGCCAATTCAATTTTTTGTCCTTTGATTATTTTTTTAAAGCTTAAATATATATGCCTGACCTTTCTTTCAATTTAAATTCTCCTTCATACTTTGAGAATGTTGTCAAACTTGTTATCTCCAAGTGAACTTGCTGCTGCACATTTTGTTTTCAAGTGTTATGTGTCTCCTCTCTCTAGATATTTGTATAGCAACAGCATTTGTAGAAAAGGTTCATTTAAAACGATACAGTTTTCTGAATGTATAATGCTGCTCCAACATTACACACAGAGCTGTTTTTCAGAATGTATACTTGTCTCTCTTAAACGCAGAGAAGCAACAGAGACAGCCATTATTTGCTTCAAACACAATACATGATTTCTTGATGTGCAACATTTATGTGCAGTTCCTGAAAATAAGTCTGGTTCAACTGTGTCACTGGGAGAACACTGGTATTAAGCTCAGGGATCACTTGCAGTTTTCCATAAGGCAAAAAGGAGTTGCAAAATCCAATTTTGCCAATAAAAACGTCCAACTGTATACAAATGATTAAAAATCACAACGCTGATCAAAGCTTTGGGCTTGTTTTAATGTTCTCTCTTTTCCTCTTGCTATGAGATTTGTATTCAATAGCTCCCAACTAACGGGTTAGAAATGCCAACCAGGTCTGCTATCTGAAATGCACACGCTGTAACTCTCAGTCAATAATGGGTCTAGGAGAGCTGACAGCACAAACTTGCACTCCCTCTGTAGTGCATCATATTTCTTCCTTGTACTCACTTAGATGCTTCCCAGTGGACAATCCATTCTTCAATAACCTGTATGAACCTCTGTTACAATTTTCTGAGTAAGAGATCTACTTTACACAAAGTAAAGTTCCTTTATAAATTTTGCTTTTATATATTCATCTGCAAAGTAAACCCTCGTATCTGAAAGTGCTTACAACTGAGGAACACTCCATCACGAAAACGAGGTTTTTAAATTGACTAAAAGCATTTTCAAGAATACTAGCTTTGTTTTCATCTTGAATGATTACCAAAGCAGCTTCCAATCATGAGGGAATAGACTTGTGTTCCCTTGCTCGCTCACTCTGCTCAAGCTTAAACAGAGCAAATAGCCTTTGCTGTTTGCAGTCCATCAGCAAAGCATTCCCCAGTGCAGGGGAAAGCCAGCTGGGAGCTGCAGCCTTCTCCCCAAGCACACGCAGCAGGCAGGGGAGGGCCAAGTGCTGCACGAAGACGGGTGGGAGCATAAAGGCAGCACGACTGACATAAAATCTCCAATGGGGTTCTGTGCAAGGCCATTTTAATTCAGACCAGCGAGATCCCTGCACATTCCTCAGTCCCACCCACTCCACGTACACCAATGACTCAGAGAACCTGCTCCAAACACCACGGGTTTGATCAATGACAAAACAAGCAAGGCACAGATTTATGATTAAAAAGGAAAGATTAGTGCTGAATGGTGAAGCACAAGCTCAGCTTGATGGCTGCTTCTTAAAACTTTAATAGCAATCTTTCTTTTTTTCTGCAAAACTCATTTAGCTATAAAGTTCACGAGACCAAAAGCCCTGTATGCCTCACAGCACAGAGGCAGAGCGAGACTAAAAGTGGAACGAACACGTCTTCCTCCATAGATTAGAGTAATAAATATTATCAAGCCAGACAATAGCTTTGGAAATGAAAAATGAAAAGCAATCCCCTATCACCACATACCTCAGAGCACGAGTTTGGAGATCATATGCTGAAAACCAGTTTCTGAGAAAGTGTCAGCATGCTCTATTTTTGTTGGCACAATCAGCAGTGCTCTAGTTCTGAAAATCAGGTCAATGCTACTTTTGCACCTACATGCAGATGCATGAAATCAGACACCTGTATTTTAGAAGTTCTGTCTTCCTGTACAATATTTATGGTTTGTCCCAGTATCTGAGTCACTGAAACAGACAGGCACTAATAATAATTACCCTGAAATTAAAGACTAGCCACACAAAGCTCGATCAAGACTTTTTTTTGTTGAGCAAAGGTAAATTAAAATCATGTAGGAGATTTTCTTTCATCTAAGTTTAATTATCTAATAAATCAAGCGTGGCCCAAGCTAGCAGGCTCCACATCCCCAGATGGCACACTGTTCCATTCCAAATGAGGACAGGAATGACTCTCTGCAGGTGTCTATACATTCCCCTTGCCCAGACAGTAGTCTAGGCAACTGGCTTCAGACAGATACCAGCTCTCATGCTGGTAAAGGTTAGGGGAGACTTCCCAATCTGTATAAATTTAAGAGTAAACGCCATAAAAGCCTCACCAGTTGAACGCAGAGGGAAACAAGCACAACAGTGCTTGAGAAGAAGAAACACCCCCAAGCCTTTTTATGATCCTGTGTTTCTGCAGAGAAGTCACTTTGAAACGTTAAAAACTGTGTGACTTATGAAATACGAGGTACAGTTCCTTGTGTGTTGTGATTACTGAAGCTAAATTCTAAAATAGTTACCTTGCTTAGGTTGTGAAGTGGGTACCCAAATGGTTCATTTACACGAATGGGTGCAGACAGAGGTCTCAGATTTTACTACACCGATCTCTCCAGGGCTTCCATACAGTGTTAATGGGAATAAGTTCAATATTTTAATAAGGAAAAGAAAGACTGCATAAAATCTTTAACCTGTATATGAAATATAGAATATTAGAGAAAATTTTGTGAACTATTTTTGCATAGGTGAAGAATGCTGAGACTAAAATACTGAAAAATATTTTAGAAAATGTCTCATACATGCTTTGATGTGTTCAGCCTCAACTATTTTGAAATTACTGTATTATGCTTACACTGAATTATCAGGAGATAAATATTTTTCCTAATTTCTGACTTCTGCTGAAAGAAAACCCAAACACACAAAGCTGCACCCTCACTAGCTCATCATCTGGGACATCCCAAACATTCATACATGCACATCCAAAGAAAATCAGAAAAGATGCATTGTTTTCAAGCTTCTGGAACGAAATTATAATACACTTCATGTACAATAAAATTACTGAATTCATTTCCTTTCCCAAAACATAAAGATCACTTCAGCTTTCTGGGTCTCTCTCATCATCATCCAGCCGTGCAGGCTTCTCTAGTGCTGAGGAAATAATCATAGATTTAGGTTGGAGAAGACTTCTAAGATCATCGAGTCCAACTGTTAACCCAGCAGAGTAAAGTTCACCACTAGATTGTGTCCCTGTGTGCCACATGGACAGGTCTCTTAAACACCTCCAGGGATGGCGATTCAAGCCCTTCCCTGGGCAGCCTGTTCCGATGCTCAACAACCCTTTCCTCATAGCCAATCTCAACCTCCCCTGGAGCAACTGGAGGCCACTTCCTCTTGTCCTACTGTTTGTTTCTGGGGAAAAGATCCTGGCTCTCACCTGGCTACAGCCTCCTTTCAGGCAGCTGTATGGAGTAGTGAGGTCCCCTCTGAGCCTCTTTTTCTCCAGGCTGAACACTCCCAGCTCCACAGCCACTCCTCACACAGTCCCCACTCCTTGCCTTGCACTCCAGAACCTTCCCCAGCTCCACAGCCACTCCTCACACAGTCCCCACTCCTTGCCTTGCACTCCAGAACCTTCCCCAGCTCCACAGCCACTCCTCACACAGTCCCCACTCCTTGCCTNAGAACCTTCCCCAGCTCCACAGCCACTCCTCACAGTCCCCACTCCTTGGCTTGTGCTCCAGAACCTTCCCCAGCTCCACTGCCCTTCTCTGGACTCACTCCAGCTCCTCAATTTCCTTCTTGCAGTGAGGGGTCCAAAAAATGAACACAGGCTTTGAGGTGTGGCCTCACCACTGTGGACACAGAGGGACAATCCCTGCCCTGGTCCTGCTGCCACACCGTTGCTGATCCAGGCCAGGATGCCATTGGCCTTCTCGGCCACCTGGGCACACCCTGGCTCATGTTCAGCTGCTGTTGACCAGCACTCCCAACACTTCCTTTTCTCGCTGAAAAGTGAACTTTCATCACACCAGTGTGTCTCCCCACAGAAAACATTTAATCTTTGTTTTGCTGGTCCAGTAGCCCCTCATTTACATGGCTAAAGAAAACTCACACAAATTACAGAGAAACAAACACACAAAGAAAAGGCCACCTTTGCAGGAACAAGAGGCAGATAACAAGAAATTAATTCTAATTAAAAACAATGATGAAACAAAGGAAATTGGGGTAAAAGCAGCATTCTGAAATTCCTAAGGAGGTGTTCAGAGGCAATTTTTTTGTCAGATGTGGTCCAGGAATTCCAGATCAAAATAGGTAACTTGTAGTATCCCCACACACTTCCAACTAACCTCTCTTTAGTGTCCCTACTGCATGTGCGCCGTTTAGTGCAGTCAAATGTGCTTTTAAGTGACACATTAAATTAGGAGTCTCATACCTTTTCAGAAAACGTAGGTCAATTTACCAGTAAAGCCCTCTGGACATTAGTATTTCCGTTTTAGTACTTCCCATCAACAAGTCAAATGCAAACATTTTAAGCTTCATTAGTCTTCAGCAATCCTAAATGCCAGTTTCTTGATTACCTACTGGGTTGTTGTATACTCCTCCATCTCTTAAGCTGGTAGAGGGATTACAGCATTATAAAATCGCTTAGAACTTGCATCATAAACGGAACTATTCGTACCATCTGTTATAAAAGAGCAAATTGTTCTCCCTGCTGAAGAAAAGATTGAGGTTAATCCGCTCCCCCGGTGCTGTGCAGCAAATCGGCAGAGCAGACTACACTAAACGCTGGAATCTATAGTTGCCCATCTCATGACAATTCTATACTATCTTCTCAAGAACTTCCATGCACGGCTACCCCAGCACGTCAGTCTCATGGCCTAAAAATTCTAGGACTATTCTAGTTCTTGAGGCTGCAAATGACTTTTTAAAAAAACATTTGTATATTATTAGCTATGAGATTATTCCTGCAGTGCCCAGGTAGTTCAGCTGGAACATCCAGCCTCTGCAGGAGATGTTTGAGAAGTTATTTCAAGTGCTTCGGGTCAATAAGCCAATACTACTGCACTCTTGTAAATGGGGCCAGGATTTCTCAGGAGGTTTTACCAATAACTTCGGAAATATTAAATCATTCCTTTCATCCTAACACCACAGATACCATTAAAAAAAAGTTCATTGTGTTCAAGGAGATTTTAGGCACATAAAACTCGGAACACAGATTCAGCTGGAAAATGAAACTCCTTCTACCTACATCGCCATCTTATTGTTTGCAGAATGGAAAAACTAGAATTTAGAAATAGATTTATTTTCATAGCAAAATTCAAAAGAGCAAGCTCATTCTACAAACAGATTTAAAAGGGTGTATTTTGTTTTCTCATTTAATTATTTTCTTATGTGAGTAGTTTGACAGTGTGTTTAGGCGGGACTTCTCTCCCATCACAGCTCAATTTCTGCTAACGATGACTGAGGTCGTGAATGCTGGATTAGAAAGCAACAGTAAGACCCTTCCTGCAAGAAAGTGTCATATTTGAGCTCCAACAAAAATATCTAAAAATACAAAAAGAAATACAGGAGAGCAGAATGAAGACAACAGGTAAAAATGCTGCCTACGTTCAAGTGCAATGCAGAGTGGGAATTCCTTAGCTGTAGTTCCAGGTGCTCTGGTGGACAGATAGTATGAGAAAGAGGAGAAGAAGCATTTCACAGACAAAGGAGAAGTAGTTTGGGTTCAGGTGTGCTTATCCATTTCCACAAGATCTGGAAACACTACACACACTTGGCTTCCAAAACAAGAGCTCTTGAGCTAGTTTGTGTGATATGACAAAGTTATTTATCATTTACAGCGTGAGATTCATGGACGAAGAAAATTTGCAAATAAGAGGAAAAGATTTAAAGATTTCATTGGTCAGAAGAATTCAAAGAAAAAAATCGACAATTTTCCACTAAATTATCAGACAAAAATGGCTTTACATTTTTTCTTTTAACGAATGAAGAAATAAATTCTAGTTAAGTTACCTTAAGACTTCAGTATGCATTTTCAGTGTGATGGGGAAAAAAAGAACTAATGAAAATATTTCATTTTTAATTAGAGGCACAGAAAAAAAAAAGCTACATAAAGGCTAGTGAAGTAACCCACTCATTTCCTCACCTTTGCACTGTCCCCAACAGAGAGATTATTTAAGATCTACCTGCCCTACCATAACAAAACCAGATGTAACCTTACCCCTGTCACAAACAACTCTACCAAGCTTCCAGTGCCAGCCTCGAGGATTGTACCACCCAGAAGTCATCGCTTCTGCAAAAGTCCAAAGCCACTCCAAAATCTGGCTCTTTGCTGTGGCTGCACAGCCAGGTTGTCTCTCAGAGGAATACGCACGCACCAGCGGGTGATGATACAATCTAGAGCTGTAATGCTTCTTACAAGGACTGAACATGAATCAAACCACGGCTTTATCCAAGTGTGACACAATTCCTGCGAGATAGAAGGAGCTCAGTGAACCAGCACACTCTTCTAATGAGTAAACACCTTTCTGTCTCTCCTAATCTCTACAATAAACGCCAATCAGTAATTCTAGGCTCTCCTCTTCACCCGGTATGACACCTAATCCTGAAAACATAACGGTGATTATTTTGACAGAGAAAAAAGATGAGGCAAAAAAAATGACTAACATCAGCCTTCCTGTGGAATCAAGCCAGAATGTTCCTGTTTTGTAAACAAAAGCTTTTTTCCAGCCTAAACTCACAACTGGTTACATACCAAGTTTCTAACGTATAAACTCTACCTTGAAAAATAATTTTGTTTTTATCCACCACACTCAGCTAATTTTGAACAAACACTACTCAAGGTTAAAAAAAAGGTAAATAAATTATCTGGGTATGCACAAATGCAGACTGAAACTGTGCAGATTTAACACTCCTTCTGGTTTACCAGAATCATAGTAATGTGCAACACTCTCTCTTATTCACTGTGCCACTTATGAAGTATTTCAATATCATGGTTCCATGAAGCAAAAAAAACCAACACAAAATATTTTACTTTTAAATTTAATGATGCTCACAAGATTTCAGTACTGTACTGTTTGCTCTAAAAGGCCCCTTATTTATTAAACTTCTAAGACAATGCTGATCAGCAGATTAAGCACGTGTAATAAAATTTATCAGGTATCAGTAATAATGCACCTATCACATTATCACCGCGAAAAAGAAAAAAAAAATTATGACAGTTTTCCCTGATTGAAGTTACTGTAAAATTTGACAGAATCCAACTCTATCATACTGCAGCAGTACAGAAAAAGCTTAAAAAAAATAAATCAAACATGCCCAGTATACAGAACCAGGCTCTAGCATTTTATTTCTTTGATGAACTCTTTCAAGCTCTCACTCACAAAACTTTCGAAGCATTAACTTGACATTTGGATACCATAGCACTTGTAGTCTAAACCTTTTTTTTTCCTTCCTTAAAAATAAAGAAAAAATAAAGATGTCAGGGGGTGGAAGGGTATATGTTACTCAGGTTATTTGACTGTGTACTATAGAATGAATAATTTTGTCTACTGCTCATTTTAATGTTGAGTTATTCCTCCAGTGAAATTCTTTTTGGTTAAAGGACTTTCCCAATTTAAATTCTGCCTATTTGTAGAGAATTCAGGAATATTTTTCATCCTTCTCTAGAGGACCTGAGAACAGAGACATTTTTCTTCCTACTTGTTTTAAAAATTGCAGGTGTTTATGATCTGATTTATCACCAAAAAAAAAGCCACAAAAGCAAACTCTTTAAAAGAATATCACACGAGTTAGAACTACATCATATAGCTGGAAGCTACTTCAATCCTTTTGACCTTGCGTTCACTGGAGGAAATAAAAACAAATAAAAACCCCTCTGTGCTAAAGCAACTCAATCTAAGGTAACATCTTACGGAAAACAAAGTCGTTTTTGATCCTTTAAGATAAAATGAATGGGCTCATCTGAGTCAAGCAAAGCCCAGACCTTCATCTTTAAACCTTTTCAAGAGTTAGTGAGAATTCATTCCAGCACGAGCTCACGACATCCCCACGGGGTCCCTCCCATCCACAGGCACACACGGCTGATTCCGCTGGTTGGCAACCACCGCCTGCACCTTCCGCTTCAGGGAACTGGGGCAGGGAGCGAATCCATACAAGGGACACTTCCCAACAAATGGACAATCAACAAGAAAGATGGGAATCCTGGGCTCCAAAGGCTGCCTCCTGTGGCAAAGAGCATGGAGAGATGTGAAGACCAAGTGGCTAATTATTTTGTGTGCTATTTTTTGTAATTCATTTCCCGTCTCAGTGCTTCTGTTCCAGGATTAAGTAAAGCCTAGGACAGGGCCTCTTCTGAAGCAGTGGCAGCCCTTTTTCCTTCCTTGTGTTCGATAATATGCCTTACCAACTCTGCCCCCTTTTCTTCTCAAGAAGTCAGTCTTCCCCTGTCTGGAAGCTCACAAATAAATCATTGCTTGTCTCAGGCTATTTAAATTGTCAGTATTTCACTTCAGCAGAAACTGAAAATCTAACCTCTACTAGACATGATGTGTATTATCATCGTTTATTGGTTCTAGATCACAAAAATCACAGGTTACCAAAGCCAAACAAAAATTAATATCCCATCAATGGGGGTAATGAGAATTGGGGGGTTTTTTAATTTAATGGCACTGACATTTTATGTTTTGGGTTTTTAAAAATCTTTAAAGAAGATGAATCTGAAGTCAGCTAACCAGCAACTCGTGGCCAGCACTCAGGAGATCAGCTGCTCTGGCTAAGTGTGCACTAGATGGGAAATGCTGAATTCATAGTCCAAACACCACCAACTGCTCGTCAGCCCTCTCAGGTAAAAGACTGCCCTGCAGGACACATCCACTTTACAGTTCATTAACTAAGAAGTTCTGTATTTCAAAGATAGGAAAGAAGGTTAAAAAAACCCTGAAGAAAGAGTCTTTCTCAGAAGACAGACATCTTTCTCCACTAGAGAAATACCCTATGTTAACACACATCTACTCATCATTCCATTGTATTGGAATGCTTTGTGTCACACCTGATCCTTGAAATTAGTAACATTTGTATGTATGCAGCAGTCCACTGATATTTTTTGGCAGCAGAATCAAAAACTTTAACTTCGATGAAATCAAGCTCAAATTCATAGATTTTCATGGAAGTGAAACCATACAAATGAATTACGTGAAACCATGCAAATGAATTACTGGAGCCAGAAAAGCATTACCCTCTCTTTATAAAATACATTATTATTGTAAACCAGTTCAAAAGCTCATGACACAATCTGCTGGAATAGCATTGGGTGCAAAGAGGGGCTGGGCTTTGTTCAGAGCAGACACAGGAAAAGGAGCTTTCATTCCACTGGAGAATTACATTACAATCATTACCATGTGCTTACCAGAAAACCAAAATACTCCTCACAAGAATGAACACCTCCCGTCTCCTTTTACTTCATTTTTTTGTGGTGGAGAGGTAAATATACATACTAGGACTTTCTGAAAATAAATCCTTGGCCTACTATTAACAGAAAATAGTCTTTATTAATTATGAGATGAAGCATTATATACTAGGAGTTACAGATGCTTCATGACACAAATCTTGCAACAATAAAGAGAGAGGAACAAACCACTACAGAAATGCATGTATGGGACATAATCTAAGGAGTTCTTTTGGAATTTATTTGGGCATACAGGTGTCAGTCACCTGAAACTGTTTTAGAAGTTCACATTTCAAAATACCGTTTCAGTTTTACTTCCCCTCCCATGGACAGTATTAATGCTATGGGGACTTTTTTTTTTTTAAAGTGCTTCAGGCTGGCGTCAGAAAGTACTTTAAATTTTAGGAGCACCTCCTGTGCATCCCTGTTTAGCATGTCTAAGAGGAAATACTGTCAGTCAAGTCTGACTGGGAGCCGTACAGGTCATGAAAGCAGTTGCATAACCAAACAGCGTGGACAGCCTTTGTATTCAAAAGATAACGCAGTGCCGCAGGTTTGCAAACAACAAAGCAAAGGAGGCGTGTTCCAAATCACAGCTGAATGGAGAACAGCAACATCTACATACTTTAATCTTGGAAAAGCACTGAAGACGCTGAATATCCCTCTCTACCTTCCTAAAGACAAAAGAAGCCTGGTACAATTGGGAATGACTGCCTGTTTTGTTTTGCTGCTCCAGGAGTTATAAACGCCACATCCCAGGAACTGCTGCCGCTGCTTTGTTGCTGTGAAGTGACAGCTGAGAAAAATGATGATGCTAGAGATATGTGTTATGAATATACAAAGAGGTGAGAGACAGCTGATTCCCACAGACAAGAGTCTAGACATTTCATTTAATAAGTGCTTCTCCCTTTCCTTTCCCTTAAATCCAGCAACCCACCGAACGTACAACCAGATACCTCATACAACGTGCTCCTGGAACTGCACTGGTAAATAATGATGCAGACATTATTGCAGCCTAAACACCCTCAACAGCTTCGGCAGCAGCATTGATCTCACTGCCACCAAAGAGACGAGCCCAAGGCTCCTGAGCCTGCTGGGATGCTGAACAGTCACCTCCAGACAGCCCTGCTTTGTGTGCACAGAATGAATCGAACGATCGACAATGACATATTTGTTATCTTTTTAACAAGAAATCCTAGTGAAAAAATGCAGTGAAAGAGAAAACATAACTACCATACAATATATAAAGAGTAACTTTCTTGAGAAGTTGCACGTTAGTTCTGAAATACTCTATAAGAGCTTCTGAACAATGCTGAAATCTAACAGGCATTTGGAGTTTGGTTATGTTGAGACACAGACCTGCTACCCTGTCATGCAACAAAGGAAAAGGGTTTAAGCTATGTAAGAGAGAGAGAAAAAAATCCTTTTTCTTCCTTCTTTTAACACAATTCAAAACCAATCTCCAATTAAACCTGAGTATTACCAAGTCACTTATTTAATTCATACCCAAAGAACCTGGCTTCATATCCATAAAGAACATAATCTTCTACTGTGTTGACACTGAACTAAACCGAAAAAAAAATAGCATGCAACTGAAATAGAAATAGAGTATCAAAAGTATATTCACAGCACCAGTGCACCATTCTGGCAGCTGGACAGTGATAAAACGAGAGTGATTTGGTCTCTTTGATTCCTTTCTGGGGCTTTCTGGGTAAGTTCTCCCTGCCACACATCCCAATACAATTGTTTCAACTGCTCTTAGGAAAATAAAAGGATCCCAGTGATGGATAAATGTAAGCTTTTCCAGCCATTGCAGTTTTTGTTCTATTTCTATGGACTTTCTAATAATCCACTTTAATACCAATGGGGTCTTCTTTTTAGCATCTTTCCAAGTTAATAAAAAGCACAAAATTACAAAACTGAAAATGCCATCGCTTATATAATGGCATATTAGAGGAGGATGAACTATTTGAAGTGAAATCAAGGACTTGTCAACAGTACACTGCATTCAATAATGATATCAGGAGTTTTTAAGGGTCCTACATCCACTTGAGAGCACAGGTATATTATACTCAGAATAATAAACTTGGTATGGCCATCCCAATAATACAGATAACAAAGAATCCCATTCAGTCTCAGAGCCCCTTGGTCTGCAAGTTTGTGAATGCCAAAAGGAACAATAAGAAGACTGTTTCTATTATGGCGTTCTCTATTATTAGGCCAGATCTTGTTTGTGCAACAGAAACCTTTTTTTCATGTATTTATAACCACAACTAAGTTTCCTGAACGTCTTCATTCCTGAGCAGTGCGATTGTTTTTATGACACACTGTGCTAACCAGGAAAGGTCAGAAAGAACGTGGATACAAATAAAAGTACCCCAAGAAGAATTTGATACACAGGCACAGAGCACAACTCAGAAGGTTTACACTGTTGATGCCTGAGAGAGGG
>VYZT01065310.1:0-11041 GCA_013400735.1 Pomatostomus ruficeps
GGGGCAGGGACTGGGAACTTGGAGCTGCGAGTGCTTGGGAGGCAGTGGGAGCAGCATGGCCTGTGCTCCACAAACACCAGAATGGCCCAGTTCAGATTCTGACTGAATTTCAGATTTAATCCCTCCTGATTTCTCAGGGTGAAGCACCATTAGTGGGGAGGAGGGGGTGGAGACGCAGAATCACAGAATCCCAGAATGGTTTGGGTTGGAGGGACCTTAAAGCCCATCCAGTTCCACCCCTGCCATGGCAGGGACACCTCCCACTGTCCCAGGTGCTCCCAGCCCCGTCCAGCCTGGCCTTGGGCACTGCCAGGGATCCAGGGGCAGCCACAGCTGCTCTGGGCACCCTGTGCCAGGACCTCCCCACCCTCCCAGGGAACAATTCCTGCCCAATATCCCATCCATCGCTGTCCTCTGACAGTGTGAAACCATTCCCTGTCCCTCCATGCTCTTGTCCAAAGTCCCTCTCCAAAGTATTTTTCAATTTCTCCTGGAAAACGCACTGAAAACTTCCACATTATCAGTGGCTGCAATGGCACATAACCAGTAAATATCTCTGCCAAATATGACTTCACTCCTTTTGCAGCAGTCAAAAAAAAAAAAAAAACAAAAAATAAAACAAATAAAATTCTGCTGTTACAATTCTCCATGTAATGTGCATTTGCACTTTTCCCCGAGTGTGTGAGCATCTGAACACCGCAGATATTCACAGTTCCCCCGCACGTGTAAATGCTGCAATGCAGGAATGTTCTAGAATCCCAGGGGTTTGTTGAACACACAGAATGTCCTGGGAGGATCCAACCAAGCCCTGGAGAACTCTGACACCACCAGCCCAGCCCTTGCAGCGATTCCTGCTGCTCTTCCCTGCTTTCCTTCTTTTTCCCTCCAAACTGCTCCTGGCTCCTGCTGCTGGGTGTCAGGAGAGGGAAAAACTGGGAAAACACTGGCAAAGTTGAGTCTGAGAGGTAAATTTCAGTCTGCAAGGCCAGCAAATCTCTGCTTTTTAGGGAAAAAAAAACTTAGTTCAAGGGCTTCTTTTGGCCACAGAGACAACAAATGATAAAGTCAGAGAGAGAAACGATAAACTCGGCCAGTCCTACTCAGTGGTTTACATTTCTCCTCAGTAAGAGCTACGAGCTTGGGAGGTTTTCATGTTCAAGGTACCCGAAATTCTTGTAAAAAACCAGGAAATGAAAGGAAGGGTCCCAAATACATATTGGGTGCTCATTAGAGGGTTACAGCTTGGGCCCTAAACACTGCAGTAGCTCTGCTGGGAAACTCCAGTGAGCTGGGCCACTGCAGGCAGCTTTGGACAACCAGAAGCAGCAGAAAAAATAAATTCAGACTCTCTTTCCTGGGAAGGTGTTGTTAGGAAAGCAAAAGGTGGTTATTTGTACTAAATTTTTTGCTGGTTTCAATGGAACAGCCTTGTGAAAGATGAATATGGACAGCCCGGCAGAACGGAGAAAAGCAAAGCTCTTTTCTGAAAAAGAAGCAATTTTGGAAAGGAGAAGAGAAAAAAGCCCCACAAAATAGAATTCTAAAGAGCTGGACCTGATTGAGGGAGTGATTTTTTTTTTTTATTTTACAGGCAGTAGTGAGGGGTCTGTAAGGCTGTGCTGTGCGGTAAGGAAGAAAGAAACCCCACTGTTCTGCAAACAGCAGCAAGGATTTCCCAGAAAAGCCATAAAATCGTGGCTGGCACGTGGATCCAGCCCTGTCCTGCTGTGTGGGGATAACCAGGTGCCATTGAGGCATGAACAGAGATTATGAGGTCACGGGAACGCTCTGATCAGAGCGAGATACTCGAGGAAACATCTGCTGCTCCAGGTGAATAACCCTCCAAAAGAGAATTCCTGCGAAGGAAGCACTGAAGACCTCGGGCAGGAATAATCTGCAGCAGCCTGGTGCAGGAGGAAGCTGTTTATTTATGGAGCTCAGCAGAGCAGCTTCGCCTGGTGATTGATAACACCGTCCTCGTGGATGTGGGTCTCTGATGGCTCCTGAAAAAATCCCCAAATTAATTGTCCAAGAGATGCCCATCGAATCAAGAACCTCATAAAGCCAGAAGAAGGAATGGCTGAGACCTCACCACCTCACCTTTAAACTTCATCTGAGCTGGAAACACATCCTCACGTGGGAATCCGGGTGGAGATGGAGAATCCTGTCTGCGGGATGAACAGGGGAATTGCAGAGCTTTGCTGGAAGCTGTGAGACCCAGGGAATGGGAGCCATTTCTGTCCCAGACCGTCCTGCTGCTCGTGCTGGTGCATCTCCCATGGCCCAGATCGTTTTGTGT
Source organism: Pomatostomus ruficeps (assembly GCA_013400735.1). NCBI lineage: Eukaryota > Metazoa > Chordata > Aves > Passeriformes > Timaliidae > Pomatostomus > Pomatostomus ruficeps. The sequence goes on from VYZT01065310.1 coordinate 2,300, forward strand.
CCTGCCCATTGCTCCGTGTCCACATCCCAGCCCCTGGAGCTGTGGGTCCTGCCCTCTGCTCCTTGTCCCCACCCCAGCTCGTTTTGTGTCCTGCTCGCTTCTCCATGTCCATGTCCCAGCTCTCTGTGGGTCCTTCCCTGCTCCTTGTCCCCATCCCAGCTCGTTGTGGGTCCTGCCCGCTGCTCCTTGTCTGCGTCCCAGCTCGTTGTGGGTCCTGCCCTGCTCTGTGTCCCCATCCCCAGCTCGTTGTGGGTCCTGCCCTGCTCTGTGTCCATGTCCCAGTTCATTTTGTGTCCTGCCCTGCTCCTTGTCCACATCCCAGCTCATTGTGGGTCCTGCCCTGCTCCTTGTCCACATCCCAGCTCATTGTGGGTCCTGCCCTCTGCTCCTTGTCCACATCCCAGCTCTCTGTGTGTCCTGCCCACTTCTCCATGTCNCCTTCCCTGCTCCTTGTCCACATCCCAGCTCATTGTGGGTCCTGCCCGCTGCTCCTTGTCCGCATCCCAGCTCGTTTTGTGTCCTGCTCACTGCTCCCTGTCCATGTCCCAGCCCCTGGAGCTGTGGGTCCTGGCCTTCTGTGTGTCCACATCCCAGCTCATTTTGGGTCCTGGCCACTGCTCTGTGTCCACGTCCCAGCTCATTGTGTGTCCTGCCTGCTGCTCCGTGTCCCTGTCCCAGCTCCTTGTGTGTCCTGCCCTGCTCCTTGTCCGCGTCCCAGCCCCTGGAGCTGTGGGAATGATGAGACCATCACATCCTGGGCATCTTCCCACTGGAAGAGTTCATGCCCTGGGACTTCCACATCATCCTGGAGCGGACAGCTCAGCCAAATGTCAACTCCCAAGCCTGGAGAAAGAGCTTCCAGCTCATCCCAGGCCACGTGGAATGGGGTCTGGGAGGCTGGAAATGAGAACAGGCCAGCTCAGCACAGCAAGATACAGCTTCCAGCTCATCCCAGGCCACGTGGAATATGGTCCTGGGAGGCTGGCAATGAGGAACAGGCCAGCTCAGCCCAGCAAAGCCATCCAGCAGGGAAAAGAGGATATTTGGGAGCTGGCAGCCTGAGCTCTGCTGTGATGCTCACCTGCCAGGTGGCCCCACACACAGGCAGGGCATTAAAACACGACCCTGAGTGGTGTCTCATGGGCTGGAGGGATGGAAATCCGCAGTGAAATCCATGCAGGTGCATTCACGCGGCAGCAGGAGGTTCTAAACCCCGCCGGTGAAGATTTTGACCTCTCACTTCCATCCCTGTGGCATAATTTCATTCCGTCTGATCAGAGCTGCTGCAATAAATTTCCCAGCCTCTGACACAAGCCTGAGAGATGCACCCAGACAGCTGACGGTGAATTCAGTTTTGAGTCTTTAAAGATTTGCTTCTTTCTTTCTCTAAGCTGGTTTTCCTGTGAGACATGGACACACACTGGAGCTCTCAGCAAAGGCAGATGTGTCAGCGTTTGGGTCACAAGCCACCTTTAAAACCGAAGAAAAATAACATTTTCTGATGGACACACCTTCAGGAACAGTCTGAAAACATTTGAAATTAATTTAATTTTATTGGCACCTTGATGACGGGATGGAAGCTGAGTTTCCAGATCAGACAAAGTTTAAAGGTGAGAGGGTGAGGTCTCAGCCATTCTTTCTTCTGGCTTTATGAAGTTCTTGATTCAATGAGCATCTCTTGGACAATTAATTTTGGGATATTTTTCAGAAGCCATCAGAGATGCAGGGTTTCCAACACCTCAGACACAGCTGAGCCCTGGGATCAGGATGGTTTTGGGGGTTAAAGGACTTTGAGAAATTTGTGGCAGTTTTAGAAATCTCTAAGAAGCCAAGTGTCTTTCTATTTACATATTTACATATTTACATCTCTGTCCTGATCAGGGCTTGCTCCCAGCTCCCCATTCCCTCGCAGAAAACTGAATCTGGTTTTTTTTTTTCTGATCGAACAGACCCAGCACCCCAGAGAGGGCAGCTCCAGGCAGGGCGACTGCTCACGAAAATATTTTGCTTTTCTTCTGCCAACCCAGTTGCCGGTGCAGGTATTTAGGGAACAAACAGTCCTTTTGTAGACCAAATAGAAGTGGTTTGTCATTATCTTGAGAACAAACTGTTTGTCTCTGCAGCTGTAAACACACTGAGGACAGCTTTTTAGTCCTGCCGCTACAATTAATAGTAATTTAGGTCACTTTTGCGGCGTGTGCTGGCTGCAGATGCAGTCTCCCCGAGTTTCTTGCTGTCCTGGTGGAAAGGAGAGCAGGAAAAGAAAGATAAAGATGTTCCACTCCTTCTCCCCAGCCCACAAAAAACGCACCAAAATGCAGAGAAAACTTCTTGTCAGGCACCACAGAGGCTGAGAGATTATTTAACTGAACATGAGAGGGATCTGCGAATCACATGGACCTGCCACCACTGCCAGCAGCCCCACAAATGTAAACTCTCCTTTCTGCCAACCCCTCGCCTCTCCGAGATCAGACACTCTCATGCATAATGGCCCGGGCTCATTTTGCTCCTCTCAAATTGTTTTCCAGATTTGTGGGAGAGAAAAAGTCCTAAGCGGCGGTGATTTTACTGTTTCTCGCTGTGTTTCTGGGTCATCAAAGCTCTAAGGAAGAAAATAAGTCAAATTCTCCAGTTTGGGGACTGGAATTGAACTCCTTGGCTTCATTATGGAATCAGGGAATATCCCCAGAGGAAAGGGACCCTCAGGATCATCCAGTCCAACCCCAGGCCCTGCACAGACCCCCCAACAATCCCAACCTGTGTCAGAGAGCGTTGTCCAAACGCTCCTGGAGCTCTGGCAGCCTCGGAGCTGGGATTGCTCCACATCCAGCCCCAAATTTCCTGATCGGTGTGGAAAGGTCCCTTCCAGGTGAGGGGATTTGCACCAAAAAAGGAAAAATCCCAGGATTTTTATACCATAAAGCTGCAACATTGACCCTCACTGGGAGCACAGGCTCAGCACTTCCATCCATCCATCTGTCACCGTTTTGGGGCTGTTTCTCTTCCAATCAATCAGCTCCAAAAGGCTGGGGAGGAAAGTGATGACACCCTGACCTGAGAAGAGGCAAATTATCTTTTTTGCAGGCTGCAAAAAGCAAAGTTTGGCTTTTCCAGTGCCCCTTAGTCCCGTTTTTTACACCAAATGAGGGGTAACTGGGAAGAACTGAAGGAACAGTGGGTTTTAAGGGAGGGGAGGTTTGGTGCTGGTGCAAACGAACAAAAGTGGAAGGGATGTGCAACAGGAAAAACTTGAGAAAAGCAAGAGGAGTTCCCAGTGCTGGTGTCCTTTGCTATCCAGGAAAGTCCAGGAGAGAAGTGACCTACAAAAGCTCAGATTGGAGCCCTGGAATGGATTAAAAAAAAAAAAAACTTTGGGAAAAATGTAAAAACAGAGATTATTCTCTCTGCACCTCTATCCCCTCGCCTGCTGCTCGCAGAGGATCACCCGAGCCTTTTGAGAGACATCCAAGGGCTGTTGCTTGTGCTCAGACCAATATTTGACAGTTGGAGGATAACAAACACTCCGCTTTCAGACAAGCAAAATGTTATTGTTTTACAAAATCATAACTTGAGCGTGGTAATTAAAAGCATTTTCATTAGGCATTGCCAATTCCGCCTACACGTCAGCGCTCACAACAACTTGTCATCCGCGTGGGAATGGATCCCAAACAAGGGAAGGGCTTTCACAAGTGGCTTTTCCTGATTATTTTTAGACGGTTTTCTGCAGTTTTTGGAGTCTCGGGGAGCCGTGAATCTGCGGCTGATTAAACCTGTCTAAGAGGGAGGAAAAAAAGGAAATTTCCTCAAGTAAAGAGTTGTGAAGAGGAACAGAACCAGCTCTGGAGAGGGCAGAATTCAAAGGGTTTCTCTCGTGCTGAGAAGGGTCACGAATGCAGACAAAAATTAAGGAAAAATGGCTTTTTACCCCAAGGATGGTGAAGCACTGGGGTGCATCACCCAGGGAGAGGAAGTGAGAGGGAGTGTCCATTATTGAATTTTAAAAGAAATAGGTTTGACAGGTTCCTATCAGAAAATATTAAATATTGTAATATTTATTTTTATTATATTTTTATTTTATTTATTGGATAAATAAAAATATTTTTTTTTGTTATTGTAATAGGTAATATTTTTTGGGATTAACTTTGTGAGGTCCCTTCTAGCCCTGCTCTTTGGGGTTTTTGCCGTATTTCCTGCTAAAAGGCAAACTCGTGTGTCCATGTCCCATGTGCCTGATCCAGGGCCGGCTCCCCCAGCTCCTCTCACACCTCAACTCACTCCTTGGGCATCCATGGGCGAGCTCGGGGTTCTGGGATAATAAAACCTCCTGGAGCTTTTGGCTTGGCCGTGTGCAGGAGACTCCACAGCCTGGACTGGGGTCTGGTCCCTCACCTTTCAAACGCAGGGCAGGTGCAGCTGGCAGGGCTGGCACATCCTGGCAGGTCTGCGGGGACAGGCAGGGCTGTGATGCCTGATCAGAGGCTCCCTAGAGCAGAGGCCGGACAAGATTCAGAGAATAAAATGGGGATTTATTGCAGGGCCTTCAATAGGGACACCTCGGGCACTCAGAGCCTCTCCGGGAGAGGCCACACCCAAGACAGACCCCGGGGCACCAGCTTGCTCCACTTGGATCAGTTTGGATCCATTCCCAGCTCAGGGTTCATTCTCCAATTCCAATTGCAGGGGATGATGGAATTGAGCCCAAGTCTGTCCCCCCTTTGAGAGGCTCCGTTTCCATCTTTGGGGGCCTGGGCCAACGAGGTGTCCTTGAGTGCAGCCTGGAGAGGATTTGTTGTGTCTGAGCAGGATGGGAGAACAGGAGCTCCCAGCCCGTGGGGAGTGTGAGAGTTCCACACTAAAGCAGGGCAGGGGCTGGGAAATATAAAAGCTGAATCTGAAGGCATCAGGCAGGCAGGGCAGGCAGGGAGCAGCAGCAGCTGAAGTGCTGCACATGCAAAGCAGAAATCCCCGAGGGCCGGCTCAGCATGGCACACAGTGCTCAGAGAAACACTTGCCATTCGAGTGTAATTTATGATTATCCCACTCACTTCAGCAAATCCTGTTTATTTTTCCAAGACATTAATTTTTCTGACCGCAGAGTAATTTTTAACCCGGTTTGCAGTCAGATGCCTGGGATGCTGCTGCTGCTGGTGAGCGCTCAGCACTCGTGGAGTTGGGAGGATGAGGACACCAAGATGAGCTCCCACCAAGCCTCCTGCTCCCCTCTCTTCTGCCTGATAGTTCCTTGTCTCAGAGGCTCCAACCCAAGCACCTCCTGTGCCTTTCGTGGAAACATTTCCCATTTCATGAGGACTTTCTGTTGAAGTGGTGCCTGATGGAAGAGAGGAGAGGCACAGGTCACTCTGCTGGCCATGGTCCTGTGGAATTCCAGAATGTGGGTGCTGGAGGAACAGGCCGGGAAAGCCAGAGTGCCCTCCTGCCTTTGGTCCCGAAGAACCCCTGGGAGCCATGAAACACATCCTGGCTCAGCAGGGCAGGGCTGGGAGAGCACTGGGGGTTAGTGCCCTGCTGGAGCTGCCCGAGGTAACAAACACTGTTTGTTCCCTTGCAAGGCATTGTTTCCCTGTTCCCATCCCAGGTGATGCTGTGAGACAGAATTGGGGATCGGGGCACACTGGGGTGCAGAGTTATTTCCTGTCTGTGGGATGGTGGAGAAGGATTTTTCACTGCGCAATGAACGGCTCTGCACAGCCCCAGCTTGGGAAGGCCGGGACCCCTCTCAGTCACCACAGGGTCCCTTGTCACAGAAGCTCTGCTGGCACCACCCTGGGCTGTCTGATCCTGTCTGACTCCCACTTAAAGCCATGAGGGCTTTGCCTTCCAGAGCAGGGCAAGTGCAGTACACCCAGAACATTATTCCAACAGCCTTGTTCCCCAATTCCTGTGTTCATCCCGAGCAAGGCCCCTTGGAGCCAGCCTGGATTCACCACGAGCCCTCTCAAGCCAACCTGAGGACTTGAAAACCCGAGGTTTTAAACTTCCCAGTGCAATCCATTTTGATATGAACACTTTTTTTTTTTGTATGAAGGCTTTGATAGTTGGCCTCCCCTCTGTGGGGGAGATCACCATTACAACCTTTGTATAATTTATGTTTTCGTGGCAGGAGATGAGTGGAAAAGGTCACACACAGGTAACATTCCCACTGCCACTTTCACGCTGCAGCCTCATCACTGGGAAAAAACTGCAGCCACCCGGGGTGTTCCCTGATAATCAATTTAACCTCCTTTAATTAAAGCAGAAGATGGATCATCAAGCACCCATAACCTGCTATGAAAGAATATTTAAAAGATCCTTTTTAGTTGCTTTCTTTGGCAATAGATGAGCTGATAAATTTAAAACTTTTAGGCTGGGAAGATCCTATTCCCCAGTTCCACACTACCCACAGGGTCAGGCTGGGATTTTAACAAGGGCTGGTTGCAGTGCCATGATTGCTGTGTCAGTTTGCGTTGCTGGCAGAGCTGCAGGGAATGGCATTGCTTTTGAGAAACACTTCTTGCAGCTCAATATTTTATTTTGGAAAGGAAATTATCCCTGTTAATACCAGTTTTTAGCTGCAGAGTGCAGGCTTCTTTTTCCGTCTCAAGGGAGATGAAGACACAGCCTTTGGGTGCAGTTCTGGAAACGTTGATGTTTGCCCTCAGCCCTTCCTGGCTCTTGCAGGTGTGTGACCTCTGGGGCAGATATTTCCAAAATCCAGATTTCAGGACATTTTATTAGGCTGGAAAGCACCCAGCAGTGGATCCTGCAGGGAGCTGGAGCCAGAGTTACTAAGGACATCCTAGGACACTGTTAATCCATGGATTGTCATCCAGTCCTTCTGGGCTGGTTTGAGGACAGGACTCCTCCACTGGCATGAGGGAAAGAGATACCACAGGCCTGCCCTCCTGGGGCTGCAGGTCTGGATGCCGGGCACTGCCAGGAAAGAGGAAAATCTCCTCATTCCAGAGAGAGAGATCATTATCCCTGACCAAGGCCTCGGTCTGTAATCTGCAAACAGCTGCCAGCACATCATCACCCTGCTCATTAAAAGTCACAGTGCTCCGACTCCTCGAGTCACCCACGTCCTCTCCTCCTGCTCTTGCTGACTTTCCCTCTTATCCCCTGCTCCTAAGTGAGCTGATCCCTTTCCAGCAGCACCACGGGCGAGGAGAGGTGGTGATGGCTCCTCCTTCTCGTGTCCTTTCTGGACAACGAAGGCAGAGCTGAGCCCGTGAACCTGAGATCATCTCTGCTCCTGTTCTTGTGCCTTTTCTGGAAAATGAAGGAAATGAAGGCAGAGCTGAGCCCGTGAACCTGAGATCATCTCTGCTCCTGTTCTTGTGCCTTTTCTGGAAAATGAAGGAAATGAAGGCAGAGCTGAGCCCTCGAACTTTGGATCATCTCTGCTGCTTTTCTTGTGCCTTTTCTGGAAAATGAAGAAAACAAAGGCAGAGCTGAGCCCTTGACCCTTGGATCATCTCTGCTGCCTTTCTCGTGCCTTTTCTGGAAAACAAAGGCAACGAAGGCAGAGCTGAGCCTGTGAACCTGGGATCATCTCTGCTCCTGTTCTCGTGCCCTTTCTGGAAAATGAAGGAAATGAAGGCAGAGCTGAGCCCTCGAACATCAGATCATCTCTGTCTCCTTTCTCGGGCCCTTTCTGGACAATGAAGGCAGAGCTGAGCCCTCGACCCTGGGATCATCTCTGCTCCCTTTCTCTTGCCCTTTCTGGAAAATGAAGGAAATGAAGGCAGAGCTGAGCCCACGAACTTTGGATCATCTCTGTTGCCTTTCTCGGGCCCTTTCTGGACAATGAAGGAAATGAAGGCAGAGCTGAGCCCAGGAACCTCGGATCTTCTCTGCTCCATTTCTCGTGCCCTCTCTGGAAAATGAAGGAAACGAAGGCAGAGCTGAGCCCGTGAACCTGAGATCATCTCTGCTGCCTTTCTCATGCCTTTTCTGGAAAGCAAAGGCAGAGCTGAGCCAGTGAACCTCGGATCATCTCTGCTCCTTTTCTTGTGCCCTTTCTGGACAATGAAGGCAAAGCTGAGCCCGTGAACCTTGATCATCTCTGCTGCCTTTCTTGTGCCTTTTCTGGACAATGAAGGAAATGAAGGCAGAGCCGAGCCCATGAACCTCGATCATCTCTGCTGCCTTTTGCTGCTGCTTGGGCCCAGCCCTAATTCAGACCCCGCTGCACCCAACTGCTCCCCCTGCACAAATGCTCCTCATTTGATCCCCATGCCAGAGCTGCTCTCAAGGCCATCAGGGTAAAAAAGACTTTTTTTTCTGTGGATAATGAGAAAAGTCTCTACAGGGGAGTGAAGTTCTGCTGGTGTTGGCACCGGAGCAGAGTGCTCGGAGCAGAAGCTTCTTGCCAGGGCCTTGGAACCTGCTCCTGCCAGACCCTGCTCACACACGGGATATGTGGGCGCCTCTCCTCTTCCACTTTTACTCAGCAAAACCTAAAAAAGTTGTTCATCTGGGGCGTCTCCCAGCCTCTTCTATCCTGTCGAGCACAGGCCGAAATGGCAGCTAGCACTGGTGTCCCCCCATAAACATCTACCTCTCTAAATTCCCATTTATTTTGTAGATGTTCTCACATTAATCTGAATTACCAGTTTTCTATTTGGAGCAGGTTGGTGCCTCAAGCTTCCTGCTCCTTTTGGAGGAGAAACCAGAAAAAATAAAAGCCCACCTGCTGAGTGACAAAAAGCCTCACTCTGTGTCTGTGTGCACATGTGTGTG
>VYZT01065311.1:0-10520 GCA_013400735.1 Pomatostomus ruficeps
GTTTTTAAAGCCGGGCTCAAGGGGAGTGGGAAAAGTGTGGCCTTGGAAGAGCCAGGTCAGAGCTCAGGGACTTCCAGATGTTCCAGGCACAGGGAGCCTAAAAAAAGCCAGGTCCAAACATCCCCCAGGTCCTCTCTGCTGCTGTAACCCCGACCCAGCTCTGCCAGGCACAGCTGAGACCCCTGAAACCCCCCCAAAATCCAGTTTAACCCAGAGCTGTCCCTAAACCCCTCCTGCTGCTGCCGCAGGTGACAGAGCACGGATCAGATCCCAAATCCCATCCCATCCTGATCCCCAGCACCACCACGGGGCCCCAGCTGGGACAGAACACTGGGATCAGATCCCAAATCCCATCCCGGCTGCTCGTCCCAGGCTGCCTGGGCCATTCCTCATTTCCAGCCCTTCCTGGGTGAATCCACCTTCCCCAGCAGGGCCATTCCAGAGGGATCTGAGGGATCAGCCCCGGCTCAGCCCCTCCAATCCGGGTCCCACCAGCACTCCAGAGTGGGATGAGCCCACCTGGGATGTTCTCCTGGCTCTGAGGGCAAGAGGATCCCGCTGGAGCCCCAGCTCGGAATTCCTGGCTCAGCAGCACGAGCAGGGACGCTCCTGTTCCCAAATCCCTCGGGCAGGAGCAGCACCTGCAGCTCCCGGGGCTGAACCTGCCGGGGCAGAGCCCCTGAGCCCTGCGGGGACCCCCAGAGCCCCTGAGCCCTGCGGGGACCCCCAGAGCCCCGCCCAGTGCAGCCCTCCCAAATCCCTCCTGCCTCGGGAGACACCCCCAGGGCCACTCCTGCCCCCAGGGGGACTTCACCTCCTCCTGACAGCACCAGGAATGGAATTGGGTTTCTTTCCACGCTCATTGTGCTCACCAAGCTCCTTCCCACCCCAGCTGGGAGCCTCTTCCCGAAGGATTGGGCCAAAGTGACGCCCCTGCCTCCCCAGTGCCTCATCCAGGGGAGTTTGAGGGGTGCCACAGCTCCCAAACCTTCGCTTTGGGACACCTGGACACGGAAAACACCTGGTAAAGTTAAAACAATCTCGCTAAAGCAGCTCCAGCTGATTTTGCAGAAGAGCACAGTGACTGTCTCTAACTCCCCGCACATGGCAGCTTCCACACCTGGGGAAGGATTGGGGTGAACCCGGGAGGTTTTATTTTTTTTCCCCCCCAATCCTCCAGGGAACTGAGAAATTCGAAAGCATCCCCGGCTGCCAGCAGAGAGGGACGGTGTCCTCGGGAGCCCTGCTCCAGTTTCCCGGCTGGAATCTCCCCTTCCACAACCCCGGGCAAACCAAAACGCTGCCTCTTCCCAAGGCCTGAGTCACCAACCCTCTGCCCGCGCCTCCCTCCGCCGGCTGCGCCCGGGATTATTGAAAGATGTCTCAATTAGCGCGGGAGAGCCGAGCGATCCCCGCAGCCTCCGGAGGAAACGCGTCCCGAGCCAGCCCAGCGACACCGACAACGTCCGGGGCCACAAAAGCTCCTCTCGTTCCTCTCCGAGGAACCTCAAACATCCCTGCCCCAAAGGCGCATCCGCGGGGAGCCCGGGCTGGAGTTCCCCGGTCTCCGCGAGCAGACAGCGCCGGTTCCTGCCAGCGCTGCCGGCTGCAGGTCTAGACTGGTGCGGTCTTTTTGTTGTAGCCCGCGAGAGAACGGAGTCATTCACATTTTTTTTTTTCCGGGATTCACACAAAAGTGCTCTTGTGCGCGGCAGATCCCGCGCCCGGCGCGCCCCGAGCCGGCTGCCGGGCTGCCCGCGGGGCCGGCGACACCGGGCGAGGGGAGGGGACGCGGCTCGCAGGGGCTGCAGACGCTGCCCGAGGCCCCGCCCGGGCACCTGCCCCGGGGCGAGACTTCTGGGGAGCGGAATTCCCACCGCGGGGAAGGGAAAAGCCGCGTGTGGGTCCCTAAAATAAACCAAAAACAAACCCACAAAACCTAAACCGCACCAAAACCCACCCTAAAATCCCGAAAACAGCGAAGGCAAACACGGACACACGGATTTCCTTGGAGAGACCGGGAAATTCCCCCCCGCTCGCCGGGACCGGGAGCTGCTCCCCGAGCCGGGAGCATCTCGGACCGGGGGGACACAAAGGACCGGGCAGAGGGTGGAGGCGACACCGAGGGGACCGCAGTGCCCGGGACCCCCGGGGACACCCGCAGGAGCGAGTGCGGGGCGGAGCAGCCCCGTTCTGACCCCCCGGACACCCCGAACCCCCGAACGGAGCGGGGCACCCACCTCCGGCAGCGCCCGAGCCCGCCCGGGGCTGCGGCTGCGGCTCCCCCGGTGCGCGGAGCGGCATCTTCATCATCCTCCTCATCCTCCTCATCCCGAGCCTCATCGCGCTCCGGAGATCGCGCCGCTGCCGTGTCCCGGCGGGAATATGCCCGGGAATATCCCCGGGAATATCCCCAAGGAGGGCGGAGCAGCAGCCCGGGATGGGAGCGGGGATCGGGAGCGGCTCCGCCGCAGCCAGGGATGCTCCGACTGCGGCGGCCGGGCCATTCCCGCTTTTATAGCCCCGCGGCGGCGGGCGGGCGGCGCGGCTTCTCGGGACTTGTAGTTCCTCCCCCCGGCCTGGAGCCGCCTCCTGCGTCCGTCTGTCCCTCCCTCTCTCCGTCTGTCCCTCCCTCTCTCCCTCTGTCCCTCCGCGGGTGGGGACCCGAGGATTCCGCTCCCCACCGGGACCCCGCCGCCCCCCGGGCAGGGCAGAGCGGGCGGATTTGCCCGGACAATCCCGGTTTTCCGCGGGATTCCGCATCCCGGGCGCAGCCGGCGCGACGCCGGAGCGGCGCTGAGGTGAATGAGTAACCCCGCACTGCGAGCGCCTCGGCGGTGCCGGGTGTTGGTTGTTGTTCCGTTTAATTATTGTCCCCAATTATTAATTTAACTTAATTATTAACCCATCCGTGGCACCAATGAGCAATTAACCGTGTTGGTGCCTTAGGGGCTCATTGGAGGCCCTCGGGACCTTGTCCCACGGGTCCCCTCGGCTCCCCAACCCCCGGGAGCCTCGGGAGTGTCCTGAAGGGGACAAGGAGGGGGTGGCACCGTGCCCGAAATCCCTCCTAAGCACAGCCCCGCTGTCACAGCAGCTGGGACAGGGGAGGGGACACAGGAGGTGCCACTCGGGGGGTGACCCTGCACAAACCCACACCAGGGGGACAATCCCAGGGACACGGATCCAGCCCCGTCTCACCTGTCCCGGATTTACCATCCCACAGCCCCCGAGCTGCTGCTGAGCTGGAACCACAGAAGTTTTTTAGGATAAGGGGGGCTGAGGGAGCGAGAGGGGAAGGGAAAAAAAAAAAAAAATCCCTCCTGGCAGCTTTTCAGGGCCCGAAGCCGGAGTGGAAATGCTTCCCTGCCCTTAATTGCTTCGAGAGCAGATGAATTTCTTGAAGAAACCGCAGCTGAAACGCTGCACAAATCACATTGTTGTGCTTGTGTTGGCTGCCTGCTGAAGGAGGGAAAAGGTCATCGTTTGGGGGATATTAAAAAGGGAAAAAAGCCATATTTCAGCGCGGCGCGGGAGGGGGCTGTGCTGCGCTCCCTGGAAATTCAAACCTGTTTGGCGAGAGCAGGAACGGGGCGAGGGAAGAGCTGGGAAAAGGCTCCAGAGGATGGAGCTTGTCCTGCGCCATCCCTGGGATTCTCCACGGCCAGGATGGACAGGGCTGGGAGAAGGCTGAGGACAGCAGGAGGTGTCCCTGTCACAGCAGGGGTGGCACTGGAGGAATTTTAGGTCCCTTCCCACCCAAACTATTCTGGGATTCTGTGGTGGCACCAATGATCCCACAGAGCATCCCGGCTGTGCCAGGCGCTGCCGTGCTGGTGGGAGGCGTCGGGAAATGCGGGAATGGGATCCGGCTCCAGCTGAGGCAGCAGCCCGGGCCCTGCAAACACCCTGGAACTGTCTGGCAGTGCCAGCCGGGCCCAATTCCGGCTCCCTGGAGAGGACAGAATTCCCATCCCGTCCCGCATTCCCGCCCCGCATTCCCACCCCAAATTCCTGCCCCGCATTCCTGAGCCGCGGGAAAAGCCCCGGAATGCGGGGCTGGGCAGGGAAGGAGCAGGGTTGCCCGTGGAGCAGGGAATGAGAGCCCGGGGATGGGAGAGTCTCAGCCGGGTGTTCCCAAGGCGGGAAAAATCCGTGGTTTCCCCAGAGCTGCTCTCGGAGCGGCTGGAAACATCCCTTACCCCGCAGGGATCCGCAGCTCCCCAGGAACACGGAATCCCGGGATCCTTCAGGCTGGGAAAGTTCCTCAGGAGCATCGAGTCCGCCCTGCAAACGTCAAATCAAAGATGGAGCTGTGGCCTCTGGATCCGCTGGATCTGAGATTTGTGGGAGCTGTGAAGGGGGGAAATCCTCGATGGAACAGGCAAGGAAAGGGGAAGGAGTTTTCCTGGGAAGGGGAAAGGGTTTTCCTGGAAAAGGAAGAGGGTTTTGCTGGGAAGGGTTTTCCTGGGAAGGGAATTCCTGTTCCTCACTCCAGGGATGCCTTTGGGGCTCCCAAGGACACCCCCAGGAGGATGGACTGGCTCTTCTCCAGAGGAATATTCCCGAGATATGGAATTCCCAAATGCCAGAATTGCCACGGATGAAGAAGGGGCTGTTGGCTCCTCCAGGCAGACGGGGAAGCTCTGGGAAGCGATGGGAAGGGGCAGCCAGGAGAGCTCTTCATTCCCATCGGAGCTCTGTGGAGCCCTTTGGGTTCACAGCCCTGGTTTGTGGTGCTTTTGCCACCCCAGAAATCCATAAATCCACACCTTGGGCTCTGCTGCTGGTTTTTCCCAGAAAAACAACAAAATAAAGCGTTTAGAGATGGGAATTAGAGACAGGGAAGGGAGAACGGGAATCAGTTCCCACAGGATGGCTGCTCCCCGTTCCCAGGCCGGCACAGTCACCTCTGGAAGTCCTCTGACCTTCAAATACCCTCCCCAGCCCAGTGAAATCCATATAAATATATGGAAATATGGGAACAAAAAGCTTTTTCTTTCCAGCGCTGCGAGAGCCAAGCGCCGCGGGAGCCAATAAAGAGCGGCTGCTCCGGGGAGCTGGGTCAGGTAAAACACCAACAACCCCGATCCTGCCCCAAAACTTCAGCCAACCCCCAAATTAAAAAAAAAACCCCAACATAAAATAATAAAAACAACACTAAAACCAAGCCCCGAGGCCGAGGTTTGTAACAGAGCAGGAAAATGTGGTTCTGCTTTTCCAGCTCTCGCCCGGAGCTGGATCCCAGCCTGGCCCGCAGGCCTGGGAAGGCCGGGCTGCTCCAGCTGCTGGGAAAGCTCAGAGGGAGCTGGGAGGAGATGGGAGAGCCTTGGGGACACTCCTGTGCTGTCCCCACCCCGCTGGGACAGAGGGACACGGAGCGGGGACTGTCCCAGGCAGGAACGCGGGAAGGATCCGCTGCCATCACCAATCCCGGGGTCTGAGCCCCTGAAACACCCAAAAACACCGAACAGACAATCCCGGGGTCTGAGCCCCTGAAACACCCAAAAACACCGAACAGACAATCCCGGGGTCTGAGCCCCTGAAACACCCAAAAACACCGAACAGACAATCCCGGGGTCTGAGCCCCTCGAACACCCCAAAATACCAAACAGAGCAGGGGGAGAGGCGGGATCGGCCTCTGCTCCCGGGAACAAGGGACGGGACGAGGGGAAGCAGCCCCGAGCGGTGCCAGGCAGGGCAGGGCGGGCGTTGGGGGAAATTCAGTTCAATTCCAGCACTGGAAGGGGCTGCCCGGGCAGGGGGAGTCCCCATCCCTCAGAAAGGAGCCGAGGGGACTCTTTTTGTGTGATTCATGGGGGCTGTTCGGTCCGAGGTTGGATTTGACGGTCCCGGAGTTCCTTCCCAGCCTCATTGTGGGGCCGCAGAGAGCAGGAGAGGAATTCCGAGCAGGAGCGGCTCCGTGCCTGGAGCTGGAATTCTCTGCCCGCTCCCAGGTCCCCCCCAGGCCGCAGGGAGGACGCGGGCAGGGCCGGGGGAAGGCGCAGCAGCGTCGCCTGTTTGCTCGGCGACACCGGCGGAGCGGGGCTCGGGGACTGAGGTGTCACACGGGACACCGGGGACACCGGGGACACCGGGGACACTGCACCCGCCCTCCGCGGAGCGCCCAGACCCTGCCCCGGCAGCCAGGGGAGGGAAATAATCCCAGAGTTGATGGTAAATAGCGGATAAAGCCCCCAAAGCGCCGTGAGCCCCAAGCAAGGGAAGGGGATGAACCCCGAGAGCCAAACCCGCTCCTCAGCGGGACAGGGACACAGCAAATCCCAACTCCTGCCACACCAACCCCGCTCGGGCTGAGCTGATCCTAAAATCACTAAAAAAGGGGCCTTAAAAGATGTTAGAAAATCCATTGTGTGCCCGGGCGGGGAGAGAAATCCATCCTGCGGAGCGGCCAGGGTGGCTCAGCCCCGATCTCCCGGCAAAAGGCACGAACACCCGGGGCCGGGGTGAGCTCTCCTCGCAGGGCAGCGATTTGCGATTTGCGATTTTTGATTTGTGATTTGCCATTTGCGATCTGAGCCTGTCCCTCTCGCTGCCCGCGCTCCTCGCCTCCCGCACAAGGATCCATTGAGAGGCTGCAGAACAAACGCTCCCTTATGCAGCTCCAAAAAACGTCCCGGGCGGTTTGTCTGAGGCAGCTGCCCCGGAGCTCGCCGTGGTTACTCATTAACCGCGGCTCCCAGGGCACGGGAAAGGAGGAATCAACTTCACAGACCCTTAAAAAAAAAAAATTAAAAGGGAAAAGAAAAAAAAAGAAAACAAACCAGCAATGAAAATAAATACATCAGGTGTCCTGGAAAAGGACCGGGAAAAACAGGTGGCTCCGGGAGCAGCTCCGGGCTGGGATGGGCTCCGGGAACAGGGGGACAATGGCACGGGGGGAAATGTGTGGGGACAAAAGGGGAGGGAGGGGACAGAGAGGCGCTTGTGCTCCGCCAGAGGGGCTCTCCGTGCCCGGCCCGGGGCGGGATCGCTTCCCCACGGAGCCGTTCCCTGGGAATTCGCCTTTTCCATGGGAATGAGGGGCTGGGGAGCCTTTTCCAGGGGTCACTCGGCCCCCCCGGCCAGGAGAGCCGCGCGGGGAGCGGCCCCGAGAGGAGGGGACGGAGCTGCTCCGTGGGTGACCCCATCCCTGGGAGCACCAGCAGGGACCGGAGCCCCTTCCCGGTGTCCGCTGCCCTCCCGGGGACCGGGATGTGCCCCGGGCAGGGCCGGGATGTGCCCGGGGCCGAGGCTGGGGAGCGGCTCCCGCCCATCCCGGTGCTCCCATCCCGGTGCTCCGGGAGCAGGTACCTCGGGCAGGGGTTTTTGTGGGAAATTCCCCATCTGGAGCGCGGCGGCACAAGGGAACCTTTGTGCGGCTGGGAAAGGCCGCGCCAGAATCCAGCCCGGCTCTGGGACAGCTTCGGGGAGAGGGGGAGGGAAAGGGGGGGAAAAAGCCCGCAGGGAAGCCGCCCGCGCTGGGGAAGGAATCTCAGCCTCTCCTCGGGCGTTCTCCTCGCCCTGCGGAGCTCCCCGGCTGTTCCCCGCATCCCTTTCCCGATGGGAATCCCTCTCTGTGTCCGGGCTGTGTTGAGCAGCTCTGTGGAGCCGGTCCTGGCTGTGTTAAATAATAAATAAACAATAAATCACAATAATAAATCATTTTGGTTCAGTTTGCCTCTGGAAAGGACGCAGTCCCCTCCCGGCACAGGGATGTTTCCCGCTGGGATTCTCAGACATCCTGATCTGGGAAATGCCGGAGGGTCGGGATCCCTGAGGAATCACTCCAGGCAGATCCCGGGCCCAGGGAGCTCGGGAAAGCCGGAGCTGAGGATTCCCGTGCCCGCGGAGGCTCCCGCAGATCCCGGAGACGCCGATGCCTCTCCTCAGCAGCTCCCGTCCTCCCTGAGCTCAGATACCCCCGGATCCGGGGCTCGGGAATTCCGCCCCGTCCCTCGGCTGGAGGAGAGCGCGGCGGGTCCCGCTCCGCTTCCCCCGGGAGCCGCGGGAGTTCGGGATATCCCGCGCAGGGGTTCGGGGAGGGGCGGCTCTGCTCTTCTCAGAGAGAAAAATATTAAAATATTTCCAATAAAATATTCCCGTGGAGCCCGCGGGAGCGGCCAGAGCCGGGAGCGGGGACAGAGGGCACAATTCCAAAGAACTGGAGCCCACTGGGAGGACTGGGAGCTCTCCGGAGCCGAGCATCCCCGAGCGCCCCACGGAGCCGAACGCGGCCGCGCCAGAGGAGGAAAAATCCCCTCAAAATCCCCCAAAATTCCCCAAAATGCCTTCGCGTCTCCCACCCAGCGGAGCCGCCCTCGCAGAGCAATTCCCGAGCCCGCGGGGGTTCACACCCAATCACCGGGGCCTCCTCCTGCGGAGCGTTAATTGGTTTAATGACCCGCGAGGCCCCGGGGGTCCCTGGTGTCGGAATTCATCCCCTGCGCTCCAAGGGGGATTCGCTCCCCCCGGAACGGGAGGGATTTGGTGAAATCCTCACCCAGGACAGAATTTAGGAAATCTCCCCCTAAATTCCCGGGGCTCTCTGATCTCCAGGGACACTCCTGGAGTCAGGGATGGGAATCCAGATCTTCCTGGGGGTTTGTTCATCTGAGATGAACTGGGATAAATTACGGCCTGGGAAAGGAAAGGGAAAAGCAAAATATGCTGTGAGATGTGGTTGGTGTTGGAAATCCAACCCAGCCTGGCCTGGAACACCGGGCTGGGAGAAACTGGGATGCGCCAGCCTTCCCTGGGGCTCAAACTGCGGGAAGGAAAAATAAAAAAACTTTGGGAATAAAGAGGGCTGGGAATGTTGGGGCTGCTGGTTCATCCTGCACGGAGCTGGGGGAGCAGCGCTGGGGATCGGGAATGGTAGGAGTGGGGGTCCAGTGGAATTGGGGTCCTGGAGGAGGTGGGATCCTGGAGGAGCTGGGAATTCTAGTGGATCTGGGATGCTGGTGGAGGTCCTGGGGGTCCCAGGGAAGTTGGAATCCTGGAAAAGAAGAAGATCCTGATGGAGGTTGGGGGTCCCTGGAGGAGCTGGGGGTCACAGGGAAGTTGGGATCCTGGAAGAGAAGAAGATCCTGATGGAGGTTGGGGATCCCTGGAGAATTGGGGATCCCTGGAGGAGCTGGGATCCTGGAAGAGGATCCTGATGGAATCTGGGGTCCCCGGGAGCCCCGGGCTCCGGGACATCCCCACCCCGGCCGTTACCAGCACCTCCCTCCATTGTTTCCCAACCGCGTTTTTCCCGATGACTTCATCTTCCCTTGGCTCCCGCCGGGGGTTTTATGGCGGGGAAGCGATTCCGCAGCCAAAGGAAAGCAGATCCAGGGTTCTTCTCTTCCCCCCCGGGTTCCAGCGGGGTTTGTTCCCGCTCCGGGCACACGCCGGGATCGCGTGAGATGAGCCGGGAGCTTTTCCTCATTTTCCTCGTTCCTGTAGGGACACGAGAGGCGCCCGCCAGAGGTTTCGAAAATTCCCCGCAGGAACCGGCCCCGGACAGAAAAGCTTTTCAGTTATCATCAGCATTTTGTAAGATTATATTAAAATAAACCTCCAGGCTGCGTTTCCTGCTCGCGAGATCCCCCTCGCAGGATTAGGAGGCACAAAAAGCCCTTCCCAGAAATCCCAACCCCAAGGCCGTGCTGGGAATGTTTCCCCGCTGTTCTCACACAAACCCTGCACGCTGTGAAAGCTTCAAAATGAGAAACGAGGCACTGAAATGGGAGCTGGGTGAGCTGCAGGTCCCGCAGGGGGTGATTTTCCCTCTTTTCCCATTGGGAACAACCCTCTGGGGTGAAGAACTGGAATCGGAGTCCTTGGATCAACGGGATTTCACCTTTCCCACTTTACCCAACTCCTGAGGGAATGCTTGGAGAAAATCCCTCTGGGATGGCCCAGAGGAGCCTTTGCCAGCTGCTGAGCAGTGGAAATGGAGGATTTTAAGCGAAACACCCAGGAAAAGGGAATTGGGAGCTCATCCGTGAGCTGCAATCCCAGGAATCCGGCACAGACACGAGCCCGGAGCTGTTCAAGGGCTGGCTGACCATGCGAGACTAAACAAACCTGCTGAGAGAGCCCATAAATACCTGGGAAATAACTGGAGTTGAATTAAAAGTTGGGATTGTTCAGCCCGGAGAAGAGCCTGGGGTGACCTCAGAGCCTCTCCCAGAGCCTAAAGGGGCTCCAGGAGAGCTGGAGAGGGACTGGGGACAAGGGATGGAGGGACAGGACACCGGGAATGGCTCCCACTGCTAGAAGGCAGCGATGAATGGGATATTGGGAAGGAATTCTTGGCTGCCCCATCCCTGCCCAGGCTCTGAATCCCATCCCTGCCCGGGCTCTGGAATCCATCCCATCCCTGCCCTGGCTCTGGAATCCACCCCGTCCCTGCCCGGACTCTGAATCCCATTCATGCCCGGGCTCTGGGATCCATCCCATCCCTGCCCAGGCAGTGACACTCATCCCATCCCTGCCTGAGCACTGAATCCTATCCCATCCCTGCCCGGGCT
>VYZT01065311.1:10959-48111 GCA_013400735.1 Pomatostomus ruficeps
GGGCTCTGGGATCCATCCCATCCCATCCCGTCCCTGCCCGGGCTCTGGGATCCATCCCATCCCTGCCCGGGCTCTGGGATCCATCCCATCCCGTCCCTGCCCGGGCTCTGGGATCCATCCCATCCCGCCCCGTCCCGTCCCTGCCCGGTTGGTGACTCAGGTGCCGCGCATCTCGCCCCGCGAGCGGCTCCGGGCGCGCTCGCCGCGGGGCCCATAATGGGATTATTGTTCCTTTGCGTGCAAAGGCCTCGCTCGGGGAGGGTGTCCCCGCCCTGCCCTGCAAACCGCAGCCGCCTGCGCCTCCCCAGCCCCGGCACGGGCCGCCCGGCATCCCGGAGAGCCCATTCCTGCGCCCTGAGTCACCGCCAGCCCTGCCGTCAGCTGGGAGGGACCCGCTGGGGTCACCCGCTCCCGCTCCCTGCGCGGACACCCCAACAATCCCACCCCGGGCATCCCCGGGAGCGCTGTCCGAGCTCTCCTGGAGCCCCGGCAGCCCCGGGGCCGGGACCATTCCCTGGGCAGTGCGGGAAGAGCCTTTCCCTAAAATCCATCCCAACCCCGACACAGCTCCAGCCATTCCCTGGCTCACCGGGAGCCGCTCCTGCCCCTCAGGAGAAATTCTCCTGCCAAACCCGGCCAGGGACACCTTCCCCTGTCCCAGGGTGCTCCAAGCCTGGCCTGGGACACTTCCAGGGAGCCACAGCTTCTCCGGGGCCTCACCTCCCTCCCAGCCAGGAATTCCTTCCCAATATCCCACCCAAACCCGCTCTCCTTCACCTCGAGGCCATGAGATGGAGAAGCCCAGGGCCGGGCATTCCACACCCCAAGAATCCCCTCTTCGGAGCCCAAATCCCTGGATAGACACACGGCAGGGCCCTGCTCCCGGCCACCAGCAGCCTCTTCATCCTCCACTCAGAATTTAAAATTCAAGATTTAAGGACGGCCCCAGCTCGTCCCTCCTGGCTCCAGAGGAGTTTTCCCGGGAATTCTGCAGGATCTCCTCACCAGTCCCCGCTGGTGCTGATCCCGGGCAGCACCTCCGCGGTTCAGCCTCTGAAACACAACAAAAGCCCCACAATAAAAGCAGGAGAATCCACCCAGCCCCGCATTCCTGGCCCAGCCCCGGGAGCAGCAGCTCCTGCACGGGCAGCACCGAACTCCTGGGTGCCAAGGACACACAATTCCCCCGGGGCTGG
The DNA here is from genome assembly GCA_013400735.1 of Pomatostomus ruficeps. Classification (NCBI taxonomy): domain Eukaryota; kingdom Metazoa; phylum Chordata; class Aves; order Passeriformes; family Timaliidae; genus Pomatostomus; species Pomatostomus ruficeps. The sequence continues at coordinate 12,156 of VYZT01065311.1, forward strand.
GAGGGATTGGGGGATTTCCCCACGGTTTTCCCATTCTCAGGTCACCCCCTGCAGCAGCAGGGCTTGGAAAACCCCAAAACATCCAAAAAACAGCAGGGAAAATGCCAAAAATATGGGCTGGGGGAGTTTGGGGGTTTTAAACCCCCTAACGAGAAAAATACATTTATTTAGGGGATTGAGTTTTAACTGGAGTGGTCCCAGTTGGAGTTTCCCTCCAGTGCTCTGCTCCCAAACTCTCTTCCCTCGGCCATTCCTTGTTCCCAGGGGTCATTCCAGGCCTGGCCCCGCCGGTTTTTCCCCCACACCACGGAGCAGGGGGATAATTCCCTTCCCCTGCAGGGGACAAACAGAAAAGAGGGATTTTCCTCGCTCCCCAGGGCTCCATCCTCACCTGGACCGGCAGCTTCCAAGCAGGATCAGAGCTTTTTGTGGAATTATCTCCCAGAAATCTGATTACAAGGCTGCCCTTAACCCTCTAACGGGTTTTTTTTTGTACCACAATGCCAGGAATTAAACCAGAAAACATCCCGGACATGCCGGAGAATCCCAGGCCGTGGACATCCAGAGGATTTTCAGGTTTTTTAAGGCTTTTGGCTCAAAGCTTTCCAGAGCCTTCAGTGGGAGTGGAAATAGTGAGAGCAGCGGGAGATGCTCCAGCCCCGGGAATGGGGCACGGGAAGGGCTCTGATTCCCAGCTGGATCCCTTCCCTCTCCTGCCCTGGGCTGCAGGGACAGCTCTCATCCTGGAAAATGGGGGGCCTGGCACCCTTTGTTTATCCCACCAAATTCCCAGATTTTCCCTGTGCTTGGAGAGACCCGGCTCACCTGCACAGCCCCGCAGCTCCCAGGGATGAGTTTTAGGATGAAACCGCCTTTCCTCGGCTTTTCCCCTCTTTTCCCATCCCTGAGGAAGCTGCCCTCCCAGCCAGGAGCTTGGGAAGCTGGAGAGAGGAGACCCAGCGGAGGGGAGGGAGGAGGAGCAGATCCCGGGATTTACGGCACCGCAACAACTCCGAGCAAATCCCACTTCCCGTTTACTGAAAACCATTGCAGTTATGAGGTCCAATCCATCGGCAAACAGGAGCTTTGGATCATCCTGAGGGACACACAGAGGAAATCCAGCCAAAAACCAGGATCAAGCCAGCAGGGACAGCTCCAGTTGCGTTTATTCCAACTGTTCCCATTGCCTCCTGCGGGACCGAGGGGGGATCCGGGACATCCCAGCCCCGATTCCAGAGGGACTGAGCAGCAGGAGGCAGCCGGGTGATCCGGTTATTCCCGCTGGAGGGGTCAGGGAAGCCCTTTGTGCTGGAGATGGGAGCGAGGGGAGCTGGGATTGGCAGGATCCTTCCAGCCCGGGCGATTCCCTCCTCCATGGGATTCACTCCTCAGCCTGGGAGGGACCTCAGGAAGAGCCATTCCACAGGAAATCCATCAGGAGAAGAGGCTGGAACCCTCTGTGCGTGTTTGTGGCTCTCCAGGTGGGATAATTAACTCATCCTGAGGGATTCACTCATTTATCCTGAGGGATCCATCCATCCATTTATCCTGAGGGATCCATTTATCCTGAGGGATTCGTTCCCGACGAGGGCTCCCGGGATGCTCCAGCGCTGGCTCAGCTCCTGCTCTCCCTGCAGGGGAACAGGGACCAGGATAAACCCGGCTTGGGAGTTTTGGATCACCGGAAGCAGCTCCTGGAATCCAGGAATCCCTCAGGAAGGCCGGACAGCTCCCCATGGAATTGCATCCCGCTGTTCAGCACCGGGCAGGGACAGTGCAGAGCCCACACCTGTCCCACAGGATTCAATGGAAAACACCACAAATCCTCCTTTCCTGGTTCTTTACCCCATAGAAAACCTCGGAATATTGGACACAACGCATCGGAACCGTGCCCCTCTGAGATAAATTTAGGAGAAAAAAAAAAAAATTACATTTCCCTCTTGCAGAAATCCAAAGAAAATTCATCTTTATTTGCCTGTGCTATTTGCATCCATCCAAACCGATCCCCTGCAGCATTCCCGAGGCCCAGTGGGATCTGGGACACCTGGGATCCCGTGGTGCGTCAGTCTTAGTGCTTCCCACCTGCCTTCCCAAAAAAGGGTGGAATTCCAGACTCCCTAAGGAGTTTACTCCATTCCAGTGCCTCAGGATGAACCCCAGGCCGGCCTCCACACGGGACAGGGAATTCCCAATCCCAGCCAGGACAGAGAGGATCCCAATCCCAAGTGCCTTTCCTTGGAGGAACCAGCCCAGCGTCATCCAGCGCCCCTTCCCGGAGGAAAACCAGGATCCGGGAGCGTCCTTGTGCTTGGAAACCATCACCGCGAGCTCGGCGGGGAGGGGGAGATACAAAATCAGAGGGAATCCACACCAAACCAGATCCCAAGAAATCTATGTACACGTCCAGTGCCGGGGTGGGGCGCGTCCGGCTCCCGGCGCCGCGGCGCGCTGAGCTCTCCTCTCCTCCTGGGAACCGTGCCCTATCCCAGCCCCACGTCCAGCGACATCATCACCACAAAGCCCAGGATGGACGTCCACGATGCCAACTTCCCGTTGCCGCTGCGGGGAGAGACGGAGAGGAATGTTTGTGTCCCACCCTGGGGATGTCCCCGAGCTCCCCTGCCCACCCTGGGCTGGTAAAAATCACAGGCAGCCCCAGCAGTGCAGGGAAAAAGTGGGATTATTTTGGTTTTAATGGGATTTTTGGTGCACAGTTTGTTAAAGGTGGGGCAGCCGAGCAGCACCCCCTAGGTACAACGCGGATACGATTGGATGGAGCTCAGCAATGAGCAGATCGACCTCAAATCCCCAATCAGAACCTTAAAAATTAGGTATTTGTCCCCTATTTTAATTACCCCTCCCGCAAGTGAGACTCCAGCCTGGTTTAAAAAACCTTTTCCAGAGAGGAGGCTCCGGGCAAGGCTGGAGCCTCTGCTTTGGAGACACTCGGGATGTTCCGTCTGCTCCCCTCAGAGAAGCCCCAAGCTGAGCTCAATCTCAGCCCCCAAGGGTTCTCCCCATGTAGGGCTGAGGGGCAGGGAGTGTTTGTGAAGGGGACAGGGAAAGGGGATAAAATGTGTAAAAAGGGGATAAAAATGGATAAAAAGGGGATAAAAAGAAAAGACAAAACGCCCTCAGGTCGCACCTGGTCTGCGCCTCGGGAATGATGTCGTCCATGACCACGAACACCATGGCTCCGGCGGCGAATCCCAGCGCGTACGGGAGCAGCGGCTCCGCCAGCACCACGGCGAAGGCGCCCAGGACGCCGGCCAGGGGCTCCACCATCCCGCTCAGCTGCCCGAACCTGCGAGGAGCCGCGCTGAGAACCCCCGGGAACCGGAGCCAGGGGTGCCACGGCCACCCCGAAGGGACAGCGGGGCTCCCACCACCCTGTCCCCACTGTGCCCCCGTTCCCAGTGCACGGCAGGAGCTCGGACACCCGGATTATTGCACCAGGCAAGGATCTGAGCTAACCCAGCTGGGTTTTCCAGGCAGGAAATCTGGAATTCCTCGCCCCAGCAGCTCTGCGGGGTTTGGGGATCCCAGGCAGAGGGAACATTTCCAAGCAGCACAAAAAAGAGGACGCCCAGCCACAGCCTTAACCAGGATAAAACCACGTTCTTCCCACTCCTTTCCTTTCCCTCTAGGAATGTTCCCAGCTCCCTGGAGCATGGGAACTCCCTTCCCGGCAGCAGCGATCCCAGCAAGTCCCAGCAGTGGTGGAGGTGGGTGGGAGGAAAGGAAAACAAAACTCAGGAGCAGTTTGGGAGCCTCCCCCTGCCCTCCCATCCCATCCCTCACCCGGAGCACAGGCGCGGGCAGGAGCACAACTCCTGCTCCCAGGGATTGTGCCCTTGGATTTTCCCTCAGGGAAAAGGGAAAAAAAAAAATAGAAGTCGGGTTGAAATCCAGCCTGGAGCGAAGGGAAAGAAAAGTGAAGTGACATAAAAATAAAATAAACAAAAAAAAGATAAGGTCAGTGCAGGATCTGGGAGCTCACCACAGGCACTGAAATGGGATGTGGTGACCTGTGAGGATCAGGGATGAATCCCCTGGGATGTGGGGATCAGGAATGAATTCCCTGGGATGTGGTGACCTGTGGGGATCAGGAATGAATCCCCTGGGATTCCGGGCTCGGATCTGGGCTCGGAGGGAGCTGCCCAGTGCTGGGAAGCAGCAGCAGCAGCGTTCCCACACCAGTTCCCTGTAATTCCAGAGGGAACAGAACAGATCCAGGCCAAGCCCATCCCAAGGGTAACCCCACAATGGAGCAGCACAGGGATCCGGGATGGAATCAGTGGCAGGAGGAGCTGCTGGGGCTCCTTTCCCGGGAGCAGAGGGGTCTCACCAGAAGGCTTTCCAGGTGGAGAATCCAGCGCCGCGCAGGGGCAGGCTGACAGCCAGCCCCTCCGGGAAGTTCTGGATCCCAATCCCAATGGCTAAGTTCCTAAAAAAAGCACAAATACAGATATTTTGGTGTTAGGGGCAAAGCTCAGCCCGGGACAGGCTCCTGGGAGGCCCCTGAGGCGATTCCAGCCCGAGGATTCCTGGGAGCTGCAGAATTCCCAGATTTCAGAATTTGGGGCAGCCTGGATTTGAGGGATCCCCAGAGGGCTGAGGTTCCTCCCTAACCCTAAACCTAACCCTAACCCTAACCCTGCTGGAGCTGGGCATGGCTGGCACATCCACATTCCACCCTCCCAGCTCTGCAGGGGTTCTGGATTTTTGGGGAATGTTTCAGGCCTCCTCGGGCTCCACAAACATCCCTCGTTCCACACCTGGCGCATTTCTGGGGAACACCAGGAGTGGGACCATCCTGAGGGGTGTCCAGAGGGATCCCAGAGCCTCTCCCAAGCTCAGCTCCTCCTCTGCCAAAACAGCTCCCAGCTCCCTTTTTTTCCACCCCCTGGTTTCCTACGAGTAAAATAAGCCTGGTGAGAAAAACCTCTCCGGGTTGTTTAAACTTCTCCCAGGGTTTACAGAAGCGGGGAGGGGAAGGGGGAGAGGCTCCGGGTTTCCCCCGAGCAGGACAGGCCATTACAATCACAAACATTATTCCAGGCGAAGAGAGGGAGGACGGAGGGGGAAAACCATCCCTGCTGGAAAACACTGGAGCCGCTGTCTGGGCCGGGGTTTTTTTTCCTGCTTCCCTCGCCCGGGCACAAAGCGGCTATTGCTGCTCCCGGCCACAACAAATTAACGGGGTGGGAGCCGTGAATGGAGGGGTCTGTGTGGGAAGGGAGCTCCCCATCCCCATCCCACCGGGAACAGGGACCCTCGCGCTGACCCCCGAGGGGCAGGAGGAAGGGATGGAACCGGGAAAAGATCCAGGAGGAGACCACCAGGGGTCTGTCCCTGCTCTCCTCTTCCTCTCCTTCCCACACCCCCGCAGGACGATCCATCCGGGCTCCCCAAAACCAGGAGCCGGCCCCACAGCCGGGGCTGCGGTGAATGTCCTATCCCAGGGCAGGATCTGACCCGTTTTCCCTGGAAATGTGGGTGTTCCCGTGGTGCTGCCACTCAGGGCAGCTTCAGCGCGGGACAGGGCCAGCGCAGAGGCCACCGAGAGCAGAGCAGAGCCACCGCTGTCCCCACACGTGGAGTTTAGTGTTCCTTGGGGCAGGAAGGACCCTCTGGGCTCAGAATGTCCCCACAACATCTCCCATCCTCCAGGCTCTATGTTCCCACAAAAATCTGCTCCCCCAGAGGCAGTCATTGCTCTCACCAAGAACATTTCCCAGCCTGGGGCCTGTTGAGCCTTTCCAGAGACACCGATCCCACCAGGATGGGGACAATTCCACACCAGCCTCAGCTCAGAACACCTCAGCCTCCAGGCCCTCTGTGATCCCACAAAAACCCGCTCCCCGAGAGCCTCTCATTGCTCCCACTGCGAACATTTCCCAGCCTGGGGCCTGCTGAGCCTTTCCAGGGACACCAATCCCATCGGGATGGGGACAATTCCGTGCCAGCCTGAACACCAAAACATCTCAGCCTCCCTCTTTGCCATGCTCGGGGGCACCTCGCGGTCACCCCCGCTCGCCCGCTGGGAGGTGGCCCTCAGGAAAGGAGATTCCCCTCAGTTTTCCCCAGAAACCCATCCCGGGGCACATTCCCGTCCCTGCCGGCTGCCGGGCGGGCCCGGCTCACACCTTCCCGTGCGGAGCGGGTGAGGAGCCAGGGAATCAAAGCCGCTTTGTGTCCGAGGGGAACAAAGGCGCCTTTTGACGGAAATAGGTGGGGATTCTTGGAAGGCTTCCCCCGGCTGCAAGGGAATACATTGTAAAACACAGGCACGGAGACACCCAGGCACAGCCCGGCCCGGGGGTGGCACGGGGACGCGGGGGACACGGCAACGGGGATGGGCCTGAAGGAAAATCCGGGGGGTGAAGGGTTTGGGGTCCCTAAAGAGAGGAAAAGAAAGGTGGGGTGAGCGGTAGAGGGGTGGAAGAACCTGATCCCATCTGGCTGGATTTTCTGGTAGGGTCCCCAGCCCTGGAGGTGCCCAAGGAGGTGGCACTCAGTGCTCCAGGCTGGTGACAAGGTGGGGATGGGGCACAGCTTGGACTCGGTGATCTTTGGGATCATTTCCAACCTGGGATTCTGGGCATGGGTCACCTCTGGCCAGCTGGACGAGCTGTGGCTCATCCCCAACCTACAGACATGAGTTTGTCTGAAGGAAGCGCATCCAGGGAAAGCCATAGCGGGGACACACGGGTGCCATTGGTGGCTCTGTCACCAGCCCGGGAAGGTCACTTGGGTGACTCCTCCACGTGGCTGCAACGGACTCGGTGCCCTTGGAAGCGTCAAGGAGCCGACACACACTGGACGTGTCACCTTTCCCAGCTCTGCCTCAGCTTCCCTGTCTGTAAAATGGGGGTGATGGCAGCCATGGAACAGCCACGGGACAGCCACGGGACGGCCACGGGACAGCCACGGGACGGCCACGTCCTGCAGGACTGTCCCAATCCGGGCACAGCACCGCCAGGACAGGCATCACCCCGACGTGAGCTCCGCAGGACTGCGATGGCGCTGCCCAGCCTCGGCCGCTCCTCTCCCGCAGCACAGCCCGGCGCTGCGTTTCCAGGCAGAAAAGGTAAATCCGCTCCGTGTCCCCCCGGGAACATCCCCGGGCCGGACCTGCCGCCCCCCTCGCCTGCCAACCGCTCCGGCACCACGCTGCGAGACTCCCAAGTTCACTCGCGAGAAAAAAAAAAGTTGGCATCCCTGCATATTTGCAAGGTCAAGGCACAGAAAGCCTTCTATAAGCCGAAAGCCTTGTTTTCAAGGGCCCATTCTTCGGCGGGGTGATTATGAAAGCAGGCTACATATTCTTAACAAGCCCCTTTTCACTCGGGCTCTCAGTTCCCCCGCGGAGGAGAATGTGCGTGTGTATTCTTGCATGGCAGCCCTTCCATACTGTTGGGATTGTTATCGGGCCCCGCCGTGAAAGGCCCGATTGTTTGGGGTTGCGGCGATTACATCACGGCCGCCCCCGGGGCCGCCCGCCGAGGTGTTTGATCAGGGCTCTCGCAGGTGGGAAGGAGCTCACGGGGCCCTTTCCCCCGGACCTGCCCTACCTGTTCAACCCTGTTCCGCACAGCTGCTCCTTCCTTCCCTCCCCGCGCCGCCACCGTGGCAGGGACTGGCCCCATGTCCCCCCCAGTGTCCCCCAACACCCTCCAAGAGCACCTGGTGACCCCCCGGCACTCAAGGTTTGAAAGGTAAATCCCCAGAGGAAGAGGAGCGATGTTATTCCTACAGAGTGATGTGGGATTTTTCATCTCCAATGTTCCAAACTATTCAAAAAGGAGGGAAAAATGGGATATAAACCTGTTCAACCCTGTTCCAAACAGCTGCTCCTTCCTTCCCTCCCCGCGCCGCCACCGTGGCAGGGACTGGCCCCATGTCCCCCCCAGTGTCCCCCAACACCCTCCAAGAGCACCTGGTGACCCCCCGGCACTCAAGGTTTGAAAGGTAAATCCCCAGAGGAAGAGGAGCGATGTTATTCCTACAGAGTGATGTGGGATTTTTCATCTCCAATGTTCCAAACTATTCAAAAAGGAGGGAAAAATGGGATATAGACCTGCAGTGCTGGGAATGGAATTCCTTGGCTTGGAAAGGGAATTAAAGCTCGTCCCATCCCACTCCTTGCCATGGGCAGGGACACCTTCCACTATCCCTGGCCTTGGACACTTCCAGAGGTGGAGCAGCCACAGTTTCTCTGGGAATTCCATCCCAGGGCATCCCCAGCCTCACAGAGAATAGTTTTTTCCTCACAGGGAAGAATTTTTTCCTCACAGAAAAGAATTTTTTCCTCAGAAGGAAGGATTTTTTCCACAGGGAAGAGTTTCTTCCCTGAGAAGCCCCCGCTGGGTCTCTGCTGGAGCCGAGCGTGGCCGGCGCATTCCCTGGACACCTCCTGCCACTCTCCCTTCCAGCACCGCTCCTCAGCAGCCCCTTCCGTCCCTCTTCCCTCCCTTCCATCCCTCTTCCCTCCCTTCCATCCCTCTTCCCTCCCTTCCCGGCCGTTCCCATTGCCGGGAGCTCCGTGTCCCACCTGCGGCCTGGCCCCGCGCCAGCCCCGCGCGCTGGAAACCTCGGCAATTTTAGGAAATTTCACCCTCAATTTATCCCCAAGGCACGGGAGCTCAGTTCAAAGCTGTAAAACCTGCTCTGCCCTCCGAGCACAGCCGGGAACTCTGGCTGGAGAGTGTGGAATTCTCATTTTCCACACACAAATCCCACCGGGGCCCAGCTCCAGCAAGGCTCAGCTCCTCGTTCCCAGCCTGAATCCCAAAGATCAGGAATCTCCTCCAGCCCAAGGGGATCCAGGTGCTCCCTGGCCATCACCACGTCCTTCACCTGCTCCTGCTCCATCACTTTTCATGGAAAATACATTCCCTGTGTGCTTCCACGGAAAACACATCCCTGTGTGCCCCCATGGAAAATAAATCCCTGTGTGCATCCACGGAAAACACATCCCCATGTGCCCCCATTCCTCATCACCCCCAGACACGGATCTTAGGGACAAAGCCCTCCCAGGGACACAGAATCGTGGAATTTTTTTGAGGAAAAGACCCCTCAGATCACCAGCAGTTCCCCCAGCACTGCCGAGGCCACCGCTAATGTCCCCAAGTGCCACATCCGCTAAACCTCGCTGGGGATGGCAGCTCCAGGGCTGCCCTGGCCACCCTTCCCATGAAGGAATTTTCCCAGTGTCCGGCCCAAACCTCTCCTGGTGCAGCTTGAGGCCGTTTCCCCCTGTCCTGTCACTCGGGAGAAGAGCCCGGTCCAGTCCCTCCCTTCCTTCCTCCAGTTCAGAACCTGGGTGGGCAGCGGGAGCCAGAAACCGGAGCTGATTCCCTGTTAGGGCAGGGAATCCACCACTGGATCCCACGGATGGATCCCGTTGTTCAGGGAGGATTTCTCCCTCCGGAGCTCTCGGATCTGGCTCTTTATGGGCCGGGTTATTTCGGGAGCTGTTTGATTTGTGAGTCAGCCCCGGGCGCGGGGTGAAGGTTCAGCTCTGCCCCGCTGGGGAAGCACAAAGGAGCGGTTCAGGAGCTCCCTGAGCCGCGCTCCGACCGCGCCGAGCAGCAGGAACAGCTCAGGGAGCCTCAGCACCTTCCCCAGGGCAGCAACGTGGCCTGGGAGAGCAGGATCTGCCCAGGAGTCTGCAAAATGAGCAGAGATGGAGCCCCGGAGCTGCTCCCTGAAAAATCCCCTGTGCAGGAGCTCCAATTGCCCTGGAATTGCCCTGGAATTCACAATGACCCGCTCCCACGGCACGCAGGGAAAAGCAAGATTCAGAGGTTCAGTGCACAGAGAAATTCTGCTTTAGTGAGGTAAAAAATTCACAGATGCTCGTAAACCGTAAAATCCTGGAATGGTTTGGGTTGGGAAGGACCTTGAAATTCATCCAGATCCACACCTCCCATTATCCCAGGGTGCTCCAATGTCCAGCCTGGCCTGGGACACGTCAGAAATTAATAAAAAACCAGAACTGTCCCCTCTCAGTGCCACCCCCAGCCTGGGGACTGGGACAAAATCCAGCCCAAGGAAAGGGATCAACACCAGATACCCCAAATATTCCCACACCAAGGGGCTCCCCTTTGGGACAGAGCTGCAGGACCCCATCCTTGCTGCTATTCCCAACATTTTCCTTTTCCAGAGGCAGATTCAGCCTCAGTTGAAACCCCAAACTGCAGCAAGAGATCTGCACCAACCCTAAAACCCAAAATCCGTGGGGATGCTGAGAGCTCCCGCCTCGCCAGAGCCGATTCCCGACAGGAATTCCTGCGTTTTCCAGCAGAAACCAAGGACATCCTTCCCTGGCAGCACCTCGCAGCTCCAACCAGCAGCAGGAGGTTCCAGTTTAGTCCTCACACCCCTATTTTTAAATCCTTTAAGACAAGCCTCATGTGAGACCTCGTTAATTCTATTTTAAACGGCATCAGCCTGCAAATAATTTCAATTTTTACATATTCATAGCGGCCCAGCCCTGAGTGAAGTGGGATTTAACGAGGTGGCTGCATTGATCTGGGGCAGGGCTGGAGCTGCAGGGAGATACAGAACCTTCCAAAGGTTATTAAAATATTGTTTTAAAAAAAAAAAGAATTAAAGCTGGGTGGTCCAAGAGCAGGGCTGGGATAAAAATTCCCAATTAATGTTTATGGCTCCATGCAGAAAACACCAATTCTCTCCTTTTTTTGTCTGAATCTTCAGACTGGGAGCACGTTTCACATCGAAAATCATTTGATGTGCCGTGAAATCTCGGTGTAAAGGGCGTGCTGGGGTGGGGGAACGGCCGAAGGGGTGGATTTTAGGGATTTATTGCCTGGATCACACATTCCTGCAGAAAATAAAAGTGAGGGAAGGAGGGTGAGGGAGGTGAATAAAGACTCCGGGAAAGGGTGGGAAGAACCCACAGCGAATCAAAGCCCAGGTGGAAATAGAGAAAAAAATGGGGATTTAGGATAAAAATGGGGATTGATGATAAAAACAGGGATTGGTGACAAAAGCAGGGATGTGCTGGAGCCCAGGACCCCACGTTTGGGTCGTTCCTCTCTCCGGGCTCCGCCGTGGATCCAGCAGGAGCCACATCCCACGAGCTGCGAGAGCAACCCTCTGCTGCCTCCCAGCCCACAATGATTCCCATTCATCCCGAGAAAACACTGGATAAAATTTTTTTTTCTTGCCTGGTTTCAATCTCCCCACATTAATCAAACCCTTTTTCTTTTTAATTTTTTTCTTTTTTTCTTTTCCCAGCGTGGGAGGCACAGGCTGTCCCGTGGAATAATATTTTCCGAGCCTGAAGCCTCTGCGCTGTCTGTGCGAGCGGAGCTGGACAGGAAACAATCCGTGGGCACGGCGGCTCCGAGCGAGGCCGGCATTCCCAGGGAAAGGGCGGATGAATGGGAACCATTGTGCTGTGCTGGAGGAAACATCCCCGGCATCGGCCAGGGGGGGAAAAAATAGTTCTGTTTGCATCACTTCCCTGCTCGTTCCTGCTCCTCTCCCACTGTCCCACGAGGAGATTTCAGGGAGGAAGTTTGGGACGAGGGTGGGATCATCCACGGGCACCCAAAGCTGCTGAGCTGGGAAAAACCCAACTGAAACAGCTCCAGGAAATTCCATTTCCCCCTTCCCTGCATCCCACGGGGCTGGAGGGGAGAAGGGATCCATCCCTGTTTAATCCCGGTTTTTCTGAGTCAGACTCGCAGGGATTTTTCTCCTGCACCCAGCTGAGTTATTCCCTGGAGCAGCCAGGCCCACGCTGCCCCGATCCAGCTTTTTTTTGGATGGAAGCAGCTGTGCCCTGTCTGTGCCCCAGCACCCTGGAGCAACATTTCCACGGGAGCTTCCCAAGATCCAAGCAAAAAACGCACGGAAAATCCTGGGTTTGGGCATTCCCCAGCCTTCACAACAACCTTTGATCAAATATTTCAAATTTTTTGGAAATGATGCCCACGAGTGGCACTGAAATAACCCCGAGCTGCGGGTGGGGCACTCGGAGCTGCAGCCACACACACACGGAGAGGTTCCCTCTGGAATCGCATCCCTGGAGCGCGGCTGGAAAACACCCAGACACCTGCTGGAAGCACGGAGCTGCGATTCCCTCGGGATGAGGCATCACCCAGGCAGGGATCGGCCCGGAATCCAGCGGGATCTGAGTTAATCCTGCACCAGATTCCCTTTTCCTGCCCCAGCTGAGGTCCAGCTCATCTCACACCTCCTCCTCCTCCTCCTCAAACACATTCCCAAACCTTTCTCCCATGAAAAGCAAATTCCCTGGCACAGGGGTTTTTTTTCCAGCAGTTTTCTGTTCCCTCTGCAGCATAACCCCGGCACGCTCCCACGTTCCTGCCTGAGGAAATTCATTTTATGGCGAATTTCTCCTTGACAGAACAAAAAAAAAAAAAAAATCCTCAGGAAGCAGCAACGCTCCGTAAGAAAACGGATTTGGCTTTTGTGTGCTGGGCTCCAGCACAGGGATGAGCTCCCTGCAGACAGCAAACGGCTCCTGGGGATTGAGGGGAGCGGATTTAGGATTTGGGAGGCACAGGTTCAGGATTTGGGAGGCGCAGGTTTAGGATTTCAGGGGAGCAGATTTAGGATTTGGGAGGCGCAGGTTCAGGATTTGGGAAATGCAGGCTCAGGATTTGGGAGGCTCCTGAATCCCAGTTATCCCTCAGGATCGCACTCTGCTCCCAGGATGGGCTGGGATGGGAAGGGGGATAAGCAGCCCCTCGTGCTGATCCTCAAAGGAAGAGTCTCTGATGGGAAAAGAGGAGGAAAAGAGATCCCAGGGAGCCCATTCCCGCTCCAGTCCCATCCTTCCAGCCACGAGCTGCACACAGGATGCGGGAGGGACATGCTGCAGGTTCGTGGGTGCCACTGGGGGATCCCCTGGATGTCACCTCGTGGCTTCCCAGCGTCCCAGCCCATGGGGTGAGGGCTCAGGATCGCCCCAGGATCCCTGGTGGAGTTTCTGTCCTCGAACAGCCCCGGGAGGGACTGGGGGAAAGGGAGACATGAGAGGGTGGCAGCAGGGACCCGCCCCGGTCCCTGTCCTGCTTGGGAAAGGCACTGGCAAAGAGGAGCAGGGTCAGACAGCCCTGCCTGTCCCCTGTCCATCCCATCCCTGTCCCTGCCCGTCCCCTGCCCACCCTGCCTGTCCCCTGCCCATCCCGTCCTTGTCCCCTGCCTGTCCCCTGTCTGTCCCTGCCTGTCCCCATGCCCGGATCCCGCCCGTGCCGCTCGCAGCAGCTCCAGCCCCATCTGGTTCCTGTTAACTCAGCCACACAAGGAGGGAGGGAGGGGAGGGAGGGGAGGGATCCCTCCAGCGGGAGCGGAGGGGGAGGGAGCGCAGCTTTTCCATCCATGGCTGCCCTTCTCTTTACCTTCCTGCCTGGAGGGCGGCCAGCAGCGGCTCCTGCCTTCCCCGCTCCCATCTGGAGGGAACCTTCCCGTGCCGGGCACACCCGGGCGCTGCCCCGGCTCTGCCTCCTCTCCTGGCACCGCAGCTCTGTCCTGAGCCGCTGTTTCCCCCCCGTGGAAATTCCCGATATTTCCGTCCCCGCGGTGCCCCGGCAGGGAGGGAGGGAGGGATGCTCCTGCCTGAGGACAGCTCAGCCCCCGCGGAAAACCCCCCAAAAAGGGCACTGCCGCCATCCCAGCCCCGTCCAACCCGGCCGGGGGCACTTCCAGGGATGGAGCAGCCACGGCTTCTCTGGGAATTCCATCCCAGCCCCTCCCGAGGGACAATTCCATCCCAATATCCCACCCCTGGCAGCGGGAGCCGTTCCCAGTGTCCTGGCACAGCCTCTCCGGCTCCAAGCGGGTTCTCCTGGCCAGGAGAGGGGCTGGGATCCAGCTCCAGCTCCATGAGGATCCCGGAGGATCCCGCTCGCAGGAACGGAGCCCGCACACCGGGGAGCATCCCGGAGGATCCCGCTCGCAGGAACGGAGCCCGCACACCCGGGGAGGATCCCGGATGATCCCGCTCGCAGGAACGGAGCCCGCACACCCGGTGGCAGCAAAGAAACGCGGAGAAGGAGAACGGGAAGCGCCGGGAGAGGGGCGGGAAGGAGCATCCCGGGATGCCGCAGCACCGAGGGCACGGCAGGACCCTCCCGGAGCCCGGGGAGCCGCGGGATGGCCGAGCTGAGCCGGCCCATCAAAGCCCCAGATGTTCCAAAGGGTGACATTCCCATCTTCCCAATCACCATTGTTTGGGATTCGAGCAAATCCCGGGATTTCCCCGGACCGGGACCAGCGGATGTGCGGCTGCACCTGCCCTGCTCACACTCCCGGGAAAAGCCTCTCTCGGAGCCCAGGAGCACAGGGAAAAGCCCTGGGAAAGCCCTTTGGGATCCCTGAAAAGGGTCGCGAGCAGAGCGTGAACCTCATCCCGACACGATCCCGGGAAGGAATCCCGCCCAGGTTTGCAGGACTGAGCCTTCCCGAGGGCTCAGCCCGGTTCAGTCACACCCAGGGGGAGGAGGAGTGGAACGGAGGAGGGAAACTGAGGCACGGAGCTGCTCCAGTAAAACACCATTCCAAAGGGATGGATGTGAGGGGGATCCCGACCCAGTGGCCGAGGGATCAATTTTCCCTTTGGATGTGTCCTCTCACATTAAATAAAATTCCACAGCTCTTTTTTAAACCTCCGGAACACCAACACCTCAAACCCTCCTGGAGATTCCCGAGTGATTTCCCAAGCGATTTCCCAGTTCCCCGTGCGGGGCTGGCAGTGACAGACCCACGGACGGAGGGACAGACGGCCCCGGAGCGATCCCGATCCCGATCCCGTCCCCGCTGCAGCAGCTGGCCGCATTTGCATTGGCGTTTCCCGGCTCCCACCTTTCATCCCCCGTGATGAATGCCCTTGGAAAGGCACAGAAAGCACCAGCTGCTTCTGCCTTCTCGGCTTCCCCGCAGCAGCTGAGGGGGGAAGAAAACTCCTTTTGTTCCCGCATCCCCAGAGCCTCCGCCGGCTTTGTGGAGAGCCCTTTATTCCCGAGGTGAGGGAAAGGCAGCGGATGGAGCCCGAGTGTCCCGCTTTTCTCACCGGGATCTGTGGCAAACCCAGTGCCTGGGCCAGCCCAGGGTCCCCACAGCCGGGGATGGGACAGGGAATTGGGAAGGGAAGGTTTGGGACGTGGCTTTGTGGGGTCCTCGTGTGCCTGGCCAGCCTGGAGAAATCCCAAATCAGCCTGGATGGGGCCAAAAGCAGCCCTGGGAGTGCAGGGATCCTCCAGTGGGAATCATGGAATGGTTTGCGTGGGAAGGGACTTCACAGACCAACCCTGCCACAGGCAGGGCCACCTCCCACTGTCGCAGGCTGCTCCAGCCCGGCCTGGGACCATTCCAGGGATCCAGGGGCCTCCCCACCCTCACAGGGAGAAATTTCTCCCTAAAATGCAATTGAATCCCGTTCTCCTTGGGAACGAGGCGACTGAAGAGGTGTAAATTCCAAGGAGGAAAAGCCAAGCACGGGGAGAGCCTGGGCGGGAAGGTGCGGTTTGCACGGCGGCCACCGAGAGGTGCCAGCGGCTCTTCCAAAGCCCCGGCAGATCCTCCCGAGCCCCGGCAGCTCCTCCAAAGCCCCGGCAGCTCCTCCAAAGCCTCAGCAGCTCCTCCAGAGCCCCGGCAGCTCCTCCAGAGCCCCGGCAGCTCCTCCAAAACCTCAGCAGCTCTTCCAAAGCCCCGGCAGCTCCTCCAAAGCCTCAGCAGCTCTTCCAAAGCCCCGGCAGCTCCTCCCGAGCCCCGGCAGCTCCTCCAAAGCCTCTGGAGCTCCTCCAGAGCCCCAGCAGCTCCTCCAAAGACTCTGGAGCTCCTCCAGAGCCCGGGCAGCTCCTCCGGAGCCCCGGCAGCTCCTCCAAAGCCTCTGGAGCTCTTCCAAAGCCTCTGGAGCTCCTCCCTTGTGTTTCCACGCGAGTTTCCTCAATCCACGGATCTCCAACCTCCCTGCACAGGACAAGGAACACCTAAAAAGCAGGATCGGGTCTTACCTGGCACTTTGGAATGTGGCAGACGCGGATTTCCCGATGGCCCCGAATCCAACTCCCACTGCCAGGCCCTCTGAAACAGCAAGGAAAAACCAGTAAGGTCCGGCCCCGAGCCCATCCTCATCCTGTGCTCCTGGGAGCCAGCCCAGGGGGATCCTGCTCCTTCCAATCCGAGGGAATTCCGTCCAGCCCTGCCCGGGCGTTGCCCTCTGTGGCCCCAAACCGGCTGCTCCTTGGGAAGCAGCACGGATTGATCAGTGCAGGGAAAAGATCCCAATCCCCACCAGAACGGGATTTCACCAAGGAGCAAAGAGAAAAGCAGAGCAGAACCCCAAATCTGTTCCAGAAGGCTCAGCAAACCTTGGTGGATTCCAGAACTTCTGGAACGTCCAGCTTCTCCCACAAATCCCCCAGGAGCTCGGCTAAACCAGGATCAGACTCCCAGCAGTGCCCCCTCCCCTTTCTGGTCTCTCTGTGCCCCAAAAACCAGCACAATTCCTGCACAGATCTCCAGAGCAGAGGGAAACCCAAATTCCATGAGGAAATCCCTACACCTGGCAGATTATTGTACATCACAGCTAATCCCGTAATTTTAAATACACTTAATCCCATAAACCCTGAGTGAAACAGCTGAGAAGCCTTCCCAGGAAAAAAAAAAATCTTCTTTTCAGACAGCACCAAACCCTCGCTATTTGGGTTAAAATCCCCATTTTGGGGGGTTTTTTGCGGCTTCATGGCCTTGCTCCCCCCCCAGTAAGGGATGGGGGAATGTTCAGGGGATAAAACCAAAACTGGAGGGATTTTCCAGCCCCCAAGGAGGTGAGAATTCCCACAGGTGGGAAACGCTCCAGGGACATCCCAGAGGAGGAGGTGTCAAGGGAAGGGGACCCTGTGAGTTCCTGGTTGCCTTGGAAACGCTCGGGAACAGCAGCATTCCCGGGATAATCCCAACCCTTCCATCCCGGAGCCAGGACTGAGACACTCCCAGCTCCTGGGACCCCAAGCCACGGCTGGTGCCAAGGACAGCGGAACAGGCAGGGCAGGAGCAGCCCCAAAACGGGGCTGGGAGAGCCCAAAATGTCCCCAAAATGTCACTTTTAGGGGCAGGTGACAACTCCAGGCAGTGCCAGGGGCACCAAGACGGGGCCAGGCTGTTCCCAGTGATCCCAAATTTCCCTCTGGGACACGGGGGAGCAGCCAGGGCAGGGGCTGAGCCCTGGGGGTGGCCCTGGGGGTGGCCCTGGGGGTGGCCCTGGGCTCAGCTCAGCAAAACTCAGATCCAGGTCTGGAAAAAGGAATTCCTGCCCGGCCTCACCCCGGAGCTCCACACGAACGGCCCTTCCCAAAAACCCCTCTGGAAGTGTGGAGCAGAATTCAAATGGAAAATGCTCATTTTTAAATAATTCCCGTTTTAAATCGTTTGTGTGAGGAGCAGGAAGGGCTCTGAGCCGGGGACGAGCCCCGGCTGCGGGGTGGCACCGGCGGGGCGGGGAACACGCAGGGAACGGGAGCGGGAATCGCAGATCCCGGGAGATGAAGGTGGCAGATGGTGCGTGGGGACAGCTGAGCTCACAGCCAGCGCCGCAGAGAGGGGGACGCGCTCGGGGAAAGAGGAGGAGGAGGAGGAGGGGACACGGCGGCCTCGGGGCTTGGCCGGGGCCCAGGATGGGACACGGAGCTGGGGCTGCACGAGGGTGACCCCAAATGGGCCGAGGATGATCCCAAATGGGCCAAGGATGATCCCAAAGTGACCAAGGATGATCCCAAAGTGACCAAGGATGGTCCCAAATCGGCCAAAGTGATCCCAAATTAGCCAAGGATGATCCCAAATCAGCCAAGGATGATCCCAGAGCAGCCAAGGATGATCCCAGAGCATCCCACAGGAACCCACAGCCAAGGACTGGGGTCAGGGGTGGGCCAGGTACATCCCAGATACCTGGAAAACCTGAAAATCCTGGAAGGGTTTGGGTTGGGAGGCCCTTAAAGCCCATCCAGTGCCACCCCAGCCATGGCAGGGACACCTCCCACTGTCCCAGGCTGCTCCAGCCCCGTCCAGCCTGGCCTGGGACACTCCAGGGATCCAGGGGCAGCCACAGCTCCTCTGGGAATCTGTGCCAGGGCCTCCCCAGCCTCCCAGCCAGGAATTCCTTCCCAAAATCCCCGCTAAATCCTGAGCCTGTGAAGAATTCCCACATCCCACTGCCCACACCCCAGAGGAGTTTCCTGAGGATTTCAGCTCCTCCTGCTGCAGCTGAGGGAGCTGCAGAGGCTCCGGTGCTCCCGTTTATCCCAGAACTCCCACGGAAAAGGGAAAAGGCCCCGCTCTGCTCCGGGTTCTTCGGGTGAACAAAGAGCGAGGAGCGGCCCCAATCCCGGCCCCTGTCAGGGAACCGTTTCCATTTTCCCCAAACAAAGGGATTCCGCCTCTCCTGGGCTTCCCTGGCTCCACAATCCAGGCACTTTATCCCGACGAGGCATTACCAGGATCAGCCTAATCCTGCGCTCGCTCGGGGATCAGCTCCGCGCCTCCTGACAAAGGAAAAAAGGCTCCAAACCCCACTCAGAAGGGATAAATCAGCCAGAGGGTGAATGTGGGATGATCCTGGGACACCTGGGTGCTTCCCTGCGCTGCCAGATCCAAACCGGCCCCGGCACCAAAGGCCTGGATGAGAATAATCTACAAAATACACATCTTTTTTTTTTTTTTTCCTAATTAACACCCTTGCAGGATTTTTCCATAAGAAACACCCTTGCAGGAATTTTTCCTAAAAAAAAAAAAAATCCTTGTAGGAAATTTGCCTGAAAAAATTCCTTGCAGGAATCTTGCCTGAAAAATGTCCTTGTAGGAAATTTGCCTAAAAAAAAAATCCTCGTAGGAAATCTGCCTAAAAAAAATGTTCTTGTAGGAAATTATCCTGAAAAATGTCCTTGCAGGAAACCCCTGTGGGGATGCAGCACGGCAGGGAAGAAGGAGGAGGAGGAGGAGGAGGAGGAGGAGGAAGAGGAGGATCCGTGGAAATGGGAAAACCAGGAGCAGCTCAGAAATCCCACAAAAATCTCAGGTTCGGAGGGAATGAAAGGAAAAGCAGGATTTGACAAAAGCTTCTGTCTGAAAAATCCTACAGCTCTGCCTGAGGGGATTTCAGGGCAGGTGAGGGGAGCTCAGCTCAGCACAGGTCGGTGCCTGCAGAATTTGGGGAAAATAGCAGGAATTATGGATTTAACAGCAGGAAATGCCCTTTTTTTGTGAGGAAAGGAGAGATTGGGATGCTGAGAAACCCCTCGGCATGAGCAGGGCCTATGGGGGCCTGCACGGACACATGGGGTGCATCCCAAAAACTCATCCCAAAAAACCCATCCCAGCCCCGGCCAGGGCCGGGAGTGACACGGGAGTGACACAGGAGTGACACGGGTGACACTGTCCCCTCCCAGGGGGATCCCTGGAGCTCCCGGGCCAGCAAAGGAAGAGGCTTCTCCTCAGGAAGCTCCTCCAGCTGCCAATGGCATCCATTATTCATCCTGCCCTTTGAAGGGCTGTTCAATTCCAAGTGGGAATTAATCCTGCGTAACGAGGGCTGGGCTCTCCGCGAGTTCAAGCACAGCCCCATCCTCGCTGCTGCCGTTCGGAGCTTTTCCCCTCCAGACCGAAGCTCTGGGCCCTCCAGGAAACACCAGAGGAGCGCAGGGATGAGCAGATTCCAGGGATTTTCCTGTTTGTGGGTTCCCAGCTGCTCCTCGCTGCTGCTCCTCCCGATCCCAGAGGAGTCGGAGCTCCCGGCTCTCTCCATGGGCTGCGAAAAGGAATTTCTCCATCCAACCCCTCCTGTCCCGGCTGCTCGGGGGCCATCCCATCCCAGCTCCAGGGCCAGCAATCCCCGCTCATCCCTGATCCATCCATGGGGCTCCTCTGGAATTACCCAGAGACGCCGCGGGCAGCGGCCTCGGGAGCTGCAGCCTGGCTGGATTTGCTCTCCGGAGCAGAAACGCCCTGAAAAATTCATGGCTGTTCCAATGTGCATCCTTCCGTCCCTCCGAGCCCGCGCCAGGGCCAGCGCTCTGCTCTGCTGCACTTCCCTCGGATTCCACGGAATTGCTGCTCCGTGTGCTCCCTGCAGCCGCCAACTCCTTTCCTTTCCTTTCCTTTCCTTTCCTTTCCTTTCCTTTCCTTTCCTTTCCTTTCCTTTCCTTTCCTTTCCTTTCCTTTCCTTTCCTTTCCTTTCCTTTCCTTTCCTTTCCTTTCCTTTCCTTTTTCCTTTCCTTTTTCCTTTCCTTTCCTTTTTCCTTCCCCATTTTCCTTCCCCATTTTCCTTCCCTTCTCTTCCCTTTCCCTTCATCTTCCCTGGAATTCAAAGCCGCAGTGAAGCCTTTTCCTCCTTTTCTTCCCTAAAAACGCCCCCTTCCACAGGAGCAGAGGGTGCTCCAAGTGCCCAGGAGCAGCACAAGTGCCAGGGGCAGCGGGAATGTCGGAATTCCGGGAAGAGGCATCACGCAGACGAGGCACAGATTAATGGGTGCAGCCGAAGCGGCTCCCGCGGTCCCGCTCTGCTGAGCCCCCAGCGGGTTCCCGAATACTCATTAAAGTCAACAATTAGAAAACAGCCTCGATTTCGGCAGCCCCGCGAACAAAACCCATCATTCCAAACGAACGTTCCCGGCCCCTCGCGGATCCGGGAGAATATTCCCATCAATAATCGCCGCTCCCCGTAATTGAGACGCAATCTCACACTCATCGCCCGTCCCTCGGGAGGCCGAGTGCGCGGGAGCGCCCGTCCCGGGAGGACGAATCCAATCAATTTTTGCTAATGACAAAGCAGCCGGCCTGGAAATCGCCTCCCTTCCCGGGAACTCCAATCCGGCAGCGCAGCACGGAACCTCTGTGCTGCCACCCTCATCCTCTCCCTTTCCCCAGCACTGCATCCTCAAATCCACCCTCATCCCCTTCCTTCCCTGGCTCTCCATCCTCAAATCCTCAAATCCACCCTCAACCCCTTCCTTCCCTGGCTCTCCATCCTCAAATCCACCCTCATCCCAGGAGCAGCTCCACCCCACCCTCATCCCCTCCTTTCCCTGGCACTCCATCCTCAAATCCACCCTCAACCCCTTCCTTCCCTGGCTCTCCATCCTCAAATCCACCCTCATCCCATCCTTTCCTCCTCAAATCCACCCTCATCCCGGGAGCAGCTCCACCTGGGCCAGGAGCAGCTCCTGGTCCTGGCCACCAGCCCTGCCTGACCCTCATGGGGCTGATTTGAGGTTTAAAATCTGAAGCGTCCAGGACCCACCTGGGAACCGCATGGATTCCACTGGTGCCAGGTGGGACAAGAGCACCTGGGAAGTGTCAAACCCCATGGGGCCGGCACCAACCCCATGGGGAGCTCCCTGAGCGGGGCTGGGAGGATTCCTTTTGGTTTGGACACTGAGAGCACCAAAAAGAACCTTGCAGACCTGCATCCCAAACCTGCACCCCACACCTGAATCCCACACCTGCACCCCACACCTGCATCCCTCAGTGCCAGGAGCTGGATTTGGCTCCCCAAGGAGCACGGGATGGGATTAAGTCACTGTCTGGCCACCACAGGGCACTGGGGTGACACTGCCGGGTCCCCACCAGGCTCCCCCCCCGTCTCAGGGACTCAGCTCCCAGTTTGGAACGCGCTGCCCGAGGAAAACCCGGTCAGACAGGACAGCTCCCTGTCCCTGACACAGCAAGGACGTTCAGCTGGCTCAGTCTGGAAGGAGCCAGAAAAAACCGCGGCGTCCGGGCAGCAGCTGTCCCCCGCGGGGCTGTCCCCAGCCAAGTGCCACCGCGCTGAGGGCAGCGGGTCTCACGCTACCCGGCCCAGGGCGCGGGCAGAGCTGCGGACGGAGATCAGGGTGACATTTCCCAGCCCCTGGGGCAGCGTTCCCTGCGTCCCCCCCTTCCCCGGGATCACACAGAGCGGCAGCAGCACCTTCCGCAGGGACGGAGGTGTCACCACGGAGGTGTCACCGCAGAGGTGTCACCGGGGTGGGCAGGAGGTGTCTGCCTGAAACCCGTCACCCGCGCCAGGAGCTGCCACTGCCGGTTAAGGATTCAGCTGTGCCCTGGTGCCAGCCTGGTGACAGGGACACGAGCAGGGACAGCGCTGCTGCTCCGGCACTGTCTCCTCCACACCAATCCCGGTTATCCCACGAATCCCAGTTATCCCACTAATCCCGGTTATCCCACCAGTCCCGTTACCTCTTCTGCCCCTCATTCCAAGCACCCACCCTACAGCTTTTGGGGTAAATCTCTCCCTCTTGGGCCAGCAGAAAAGGACAATCCCAAAATGCCACCAATGCCACCAAACCGGGGCTCAGCCTCTTGCTGTCCCCTCCAAGCCCAATCCCAAGGGGAAAGCACCTGGATGCCGCCACCTGGGCGTGCAGGAATCTCCCCCAGCCCAGAGCAGCTTCCCCAGAGCTGTCACCGCCTGAAGGTGTCTCCTTGTCACCTCGTGTCCCTCCTGCCCGCGGTGCCACCTCCCAGCTCTCCCTCTGTTCCATGTTCAGCTCGCACGCTCTGCCCTGCTCCTCATTAAAAATGAATCAATCCCAGCTCGTTAACGGCGTCCTGGCACCAGGAGCTGCAGGGAAAGCCTCGGGTGGAGCCCTGTGAGGTTTGGGGATGAGCAGGGGACGTCAGTGTCACCCCACACTGTCCCTTTGCTCCTCCCAGACCCCTCTGCTCCACGGAAATTCGGGAGCAAACCCGTTGGGGTCGGGCTGAACCCTGAGCAGGGAGGGATTTCCCTGCGGGAAGGAGCAGAGGGATGATCCCAGATTGATCCCAGGATGGGCACGGCACGTGCCAGAGTCTGGGGCCACCCGGCTCGGCACAAAGGGAAAATTTAAAAAAAAGGGAATTTCAGGTTTCCTTGGCAACGTTCTGGGGGCTGGAAGCATCACCTCGTGCCCATTGCTGGAGGAGGCTCCGAGGCTGGAGCTGCTCCACGCTGGGGGAGCCCCAAAATCTGGGAGTGGAGACGGAGGAACCCCTGAAATCAGGGAGTGGAGCTGGGGGAGCCCCAAAATCAGACAGGGGAGATAGGGGAGCCCCCAGAATCAGGCAGTGAAGATGGGGGAGTCCCGAAATCAGGCAATGGGGATGGGAGAGCCCCCAGAATCAGGCAGGGGAGCTGGGGGAGCCCAGAAATCAGGCAGGAGAGATGGGAGAGCCCTGAAATCAGGCAATGGAGATGGGGGAGCCCCGAAATCAGGGAGTGGAGATGGGAGAGCCCCCAGAATCAGGCAGGGGAGCTGGGGGAGCCCAGAAATCAGGCAGGAGAGATGGGAGAGCCCTGAAATCAGAGTGGAGCTGGAGGAGCCCTAAAATCAGAGAGTGAAGCCCCAAAATCAGGCAGTGGGGCTGAGGGAGGCCTGAAATCAGGGAGTGGAGCTGGGGGAGCCCAAAATCCGGCAGCAGAGCCATCCCTGCCTGCCCCCAGCGCCGCGCTCAGAGCCCTCCGGAGCATTCCCGGAGCTCCCCAGGCCTCGGCCGTGCTCCCCCAGCCCTGCCGGGCTCCCCTCCCCTCCCCGGGCAGCACAAAGGGAGAGGCTGCTGGGCTCACACCTCGCTAATTGTTATTTGTGATACACCAGTAACATTTTAATTAATCTGAAGTCTTCGGCATAACAGCCACCCAAGGTACAAAGCTGAACCAGAATAAACAGGGCTTGATTAAATGCATAATTAATGTTCCACTAAACCCGGCATGCATGAATATTAATTAGCAGGAAGAGCCTGCAGTTTGGCATCTCCTGTCATTATCAATTTATCCTTTCCATTGGCATTCCCAGCTTTGGAGCAAATTATCCCAACCTTTCCCCCACAAACGCGGAGGGGAGGCTGGGCTGGAGATTCCATTCCCTCCCTGCCACAGGAATCTGCTCCAGCCTGGAACACAACGGCACCGCCAGGACCGAACCAGCCCGGCCTGAAAAGGGGCTCAAAGTCCATAAAACAATTCCCCAGTAAAAGGGGAGCTCATCCCCCCGTGGTGCAGGAGAGCAGGGATGGAGCTGGGGACAGCACAGAGGGAACTGAGGCAGAGTTTGGGGTTGGGGTGAGGATTCAGAGCAGCTCTGAGCCCATCAGAGGTGCTTGGGCAGCCCAGGGACACAACGGGGTGAGCATGGAGCATCCCAGGGGTGTGGAGCTGTGTGAGGAGTTCTGGAGGCACAGGGAGGACAGAAAACCCTCGGGAAGGACAGAAAACCCTCGGGAAGGACCCGGACACCTCCGTGGGAGTGCAGAGGGTCACGGGGAAGCAGAGCCGGGAGCTCCTGCCAGAGGCAGCTGGAGAGGAGCATCAGCTCTGCAGAGAGGCCAGGGAGCCCTCTCAGAACTTAGGAAAGACGATATTCCTTGGAAGAGCCTGTAAAAAAGATGGAGAGCGGCTTTTTAGCCAGGCAGCTCATGACAGGATGAGAGGAACGGTTTGAAAGGGAAAGAGGGAAGATTCCGATGAAGGAATCGTTCCCTGGAATGGATTTCCCAGAGGAGCTGTGGCTGGGTGTCCTGGCACTGCACAAAAGTCACTCTCGAAGTTACCAAGGTGATGTGAGGGTCCAAGCGAGCCCCGAGCTCCACGCTGCCAACACCCAGTCCTGGCAAACACGGCTCTTCCCAGAGAATTCACGGGTTTTTCCCAAAGAATTCACGGGTTTTTCCCAGAGAATTCATGGGTTTTTCCCAAAGAGTTCATGTTTTCTTCCCAAATTTACAGATCCAAATTATGCAGGGAAGCCTTTCCCTGCCCTCATCCCAGCCCAGCCTCCAACCTGAGCCAGGCACAGAGCAGGGAAGTGAGAAAGGAAAGGCGAGGGAAGGAGAGGAGGAGGAGGAGGGGGAAGAAACCACAAAAAAATCCCTGCAAAAGGCTGCCTTATTTGACTTTCAACATCCCCAAGAATTGCAAAGCAGCCCTGAGCTGTCACAAATTGATCTCATCATCCTCTGATCGCCTCTTCCAGCGCCACAAACCCCAGCCTGGCAGGACCCGGCCTCCAGCGCCCGGGGGCTCCGCAATTTTCCATCCATTGTCCAAATCCACGCCTCGCCCGCGGAAACAACCCCAAATTGCACATCCTCCTGCTGCTCTGAGATGCTCCTCTCGCTGTTCCAGGCAGCACAGAGCCGCAGAGGGAGCGGAATTCATCCCTTTCCCGGCGTCACCTTTCCCAACAGAGCCTCGGGAATCGCAATTCCACCCCCGCCGCGCTGGCACCAGCCGGGCTGCAGATGTTCCCGGCTCCCCCCGAGCCCCTCCCCACGGGGGCTCTGCTGCCAAAGCCTCGCGCGGTGCAGCCCCCTGGGATGGGGACGGGATCCAGGCCAAGGGCACCCACTCGGCACCATCTGCGAGGGGAGGGAATGGGGGCTCCGTGGGATCCGCACGGGGCAGGGAATGGGGGCTCTGTGGGATCCACAGGGAATGGGGGCTCCGTGGGATCCGCACGGAGCAGGGAATGGGGGCTCCGNCCAGCCGGGCTGCAGATGTTCCCGGCTCCCCCCGAGCCCCTCCCCACGGGGGCTCTGCTGCCAAAGCCTCGCGCGGTGCAGCCCCCTGGGATGGGGACGGGATCCAGGCCAAGGGCACCCACTCGGCACCATCTGCGAGGGGAGGGAATGGGGGCTCCGTGGGATCCGCACGGGGCAGGGAATGGGGGCTCTGTGGGATCCACAGGGAATGGGGGCTCCGTGGGATCCGCACGGAGCAGGGAATGGGGGCTCCGTGGGATTCGCACGGAGCAGGGAATGGGGGCTCCGTGGGATCCGCATGGGGCAGGGAATGGGGGCTCTGTGGGATCCGTAAGGAGCAGGGACGGACTCGCAGCACTCACCTGGCACGTTGTGGATGGTGATGGCCAGGATCAGCAGCATGATCCGCCTCCAGCTGCTGCTCCCGGCCTGGGGGGCTCTGTCCTGGAGCACTGGGAATGCCGGGGGGCTGTCGGGCAGGGGGTTCCCCGCTGGTCTCCTCCTCTGGTAGGGCTCCCCGTTCTCAGCCTTGTCTGGGGACAGGAAACAGCGGGGTCAGCCAGGCGGGACACAGCCGGGCAGCTCCTGCCTCCCTTCCCGGTGGGAAAAACACAGAAACGCAAAATACAGCCCAGAGCAGGGGTCCCGCAGTGCAGAGACCCCGAGGCAAAGCCCAAATTCCTCCTCATCCTCCAGGGAGCTGCTCCTGGTCCCACCCAGCAAAGCTCAACCTCCAGTGATTCCAGAGCCAGCAGAGAACCCCAGCACCACAGGGCTCACACAAACCCGGGGATGTCACCTTGGGAAGGCACAGGTGTCACCAGCACTGCACACCTCACCAGCTGTGACACAAAACCAGACACCCCAAAGCTTCCCAGAACAGCCCTCAGCAGCGCAGGGAGCAACGCCAAGGATTTCAGGTTGGAAAAGACCTCCAAGAGCATCCCCGCCTCGTCCCCAGAGACCTCCAGGGGCGGTGACACCTCCCTGAGCAGCCCCTTCCACCTTCCCCATGAGGAAATTCCTGCCCAGGCACAGCTGAGGCCACATCCCCTGGATTTTTGGCACCAAAAACCGGAATAAAGACAAGAACTGCTCTTGGCAGTGGCAGGGGATTCCCTGGTGTCACCTGCCCTGTGACAGAACCCTGGTCACTGTCACTGTCACTGCACAGGGCCCTGCCCAGACACAGCCTCTTGTCACCCAAACGCCAGCCCGGGCTGTGACATTTGGTGGCAGAGCCTCGGCTCCAGCCCGTGGTGACGAGGGTGAACGTTTTGTTCTCAGCACGACGAGGACAAACAGATCCCTGGCCAAGGCACGGCGGGAACGCTGGCACGGGGACACGGGGCAGCCACTCCGGGATGGAATTCCCGTCTCCCAGCAGACCTCAGGGTTAATTTAATTAATTGGCTCACGTCCCCTGTGCCCCTGGCCGGAGCTGACCCTGCCCAGTGCTGTGCTGAGCCACAGAGCGGGCAGGATGTGGATGTGGGGTCACCCAAATTCCCAGATTCCTGTGGAGCCCCCATGGGAGCCAGGCTGGTGTGAGGGACAGGAATCCCTCTGGCACCAAAGGTTTTCCAGGATGAAGGGACTGTGGGACATTCAGAAACAAGAACTCACAGCCAAGTGACAAAACCCCGGCGCTTCTCCCTGTGGAGACAGCTCCAAGTGATCCCTAAAACTCCACAACAGCCAGGGCAGGTTTGCATGGAATCCTGGAATGGTTTGGGTGGGAAGGGACCTTAAAAATCCCCCAAATTCCAACCCCTGCCATGGCAGGGACACCTCGACTGTCCCAGGCTGCTCCAGCCCGGCCTTGGGCACTGCCAGGGATCCAGGGGCAGCCACAGCTCCTCTGGGCACCCTGTGCCAGGGATCCCCTCCCTCCCAGCCAGGAATTCCTTCCCAAAATCCCATCTAAATATCCCAATATCCCATCTGAGTACCCCAAAATCCCATCTAAATATCCCAATATCCCATCTAAATATCCCAATATCCCATCTGAGTATCCCAATATCCCATCTGAGTATCCCAATATCCCATCTAATCCTTCCCTCTCTCAGTCCAAAGCCAATGAACAAAACGAAAAGCCCAGCCCAGCCCCGCTGCTTCACTGCCACCTCCTCAGGTGCTCAGTCCCAGCTCCCTTCCACCAGACACCTCGTTAATTATTACTTTATATTGTATACGTTATTTTTAATGAGTCTGCTTGCTCCTGCTGAGGGAAAAAATGACAAAAAATGATGAAAAATCACTGACCCTCCAAGGCCAGAGGTGATCATGGGGTGAAGGGATGCCACAGGGGTGAGGAAAACAGGGAAAACCTGTGGGAATTAAAAAGAATTGGTGCAGCTTTACCAGAGAAAGTGCTGAGGGTGATTGGGATGGAGAATTTGGACACAAAATCGCCTCTCCTGTGAATTATCCGGGGTAAAGGCACCAAAAAGCAGGGAGACAATCCCAGGAGCGTCACCCAGATCAGGGGAGGGGCTGTAATCCCAACTGCTGCTGGAAAAGATGGTAAAAAATAAAGGATAATGATAGGGCAGCGATGGCACCGGTGCCAGGAGCGGGACAGCCCCACAGCCAGGAGCATTCCCAGCTGGAAACGCCGCGCCAGGGAGGAACAAAACAACAAAACCCTCGTTAGGGCTGAGCACGAGCTTGGCCGGGGCCCAGGAAAGCCTCAATGGCAAATTGGAGAGGAGATAAGAGCAGAACAAGGGCCGGGCTGTGAGGAACAGCTGACACCAGAGCCACGTCCCTGCCAAGGCAATTAGGTGGCAAACAGCTCTCCCCGCGCCGCAGACATTATTTTAAATCTCGTTCACAAAAAAAAAAATAATAAAAAAAAAAAGCCCTTCAGATATTCCACTCGATTTATCATTATTGAATTTCTCGGTAAAGCTGCAGGGCAGGGATGCTGCCAAAAGTTTAATTACAGACGTGCGGCCCTGCTGCATTTTTCATATCCTCCGCAGCCAGCGCTGGGGAGAAGATAAATGGCTCTGAGCGCGGCTTCAACTGCTGCCCGAGCGAAGGAGCCGACCGGCTCCTTATCAGCGTGTGAAATGGCTTTTTATTTCTGATTATTCCTTAATGAAAACTGTTTGCATTAGCCCCGCGCCCGGCGCTGGTGCACAAACAGAGCCAGGCACTGTTGACTCTGGGCTCCGATCCCCTCCTGCTGCGCTCCCGGAGCTCCCAGCCCCAATCCCGGCCCGGGGAGCTCTCGGGATTTCCAGCAGCCCTGCTCCGATCCCCTCCTGCTCCTCCTCCTGCCCAGCCAGGCCTGGCTGAACCTCTCCCGAGCCCTGAGCAGAGTGCTCCGAGCTGGGGCTGCTCAAATTCCCCCGGGAATGTTCTGGAGCCTCTGAGGCACCTTAGGACCCGTTTTAGCCCCGGTTTAGCTCTAAAGCCCCTCTGAGGTGCTTTAGGAGCCATTTTAACCCCAATTTAGCTGCAAAGCCCCTCTGAGGTGGTTTAGGAGCCGTTTTAGGCTCGGTTTAGCTGTAAAGCCCCTCTGAAGCGCTTTAGGAGCCATTTTAACCCCAATTTAGCTGCAAAGCCCCTCTGAGGTGCTTTAGGAGCCATTTTAACCCCAATTTAGCTGCAGAGCCCCTCTGAGGCACTTTAGGACCTGTTCTAGGCCCGGTTTAGCTGCAAAGCCCCTCTGAGGCACTTTAGGAGCCATTTTAACCCCAATTTAGCTGCAAAGCCCCTCTGAGGCGCTTTAGGAGCTGTTTTAGGCCCTGCAAAGCCCCTCTGAGGCACTTTAGGAGCCATTTTAACCCCAATTTAGCTGCAGAGCCCCTCTGAGGTGCTTTAGGAGCTGTTTTAGGGCCGGTTTAGCTGCACAGCCCTTGCAGGCAGCCCGGAGGGCACAAGGGGCTGGCACAGGCTGGTCCAACCGGCAGCATCCCAACATCTCCCCTCTCCAGGCTGGAACGAACCCACCGGGGACAATCTGGAGCCTCCCTTGGCTGGGGATGCTGGAAGGAAAATCATTCCCGGCTCCAAACCCCTCCTCCCGCATCGATTTCCCCATCCAAGTCCTGCTCTGCCTCACCAGGAAGGGCTCTGGAGCTGCCCATGGCCCGGGGAGGGATCTCCAGGCTTTGGGAATTCTCCCCTCAGCCGAATTTCCAAGGTCCCCGTGTCGGGTTTGGCAGCTCCCGTCTCCGAGGTGTGGGAGCGCCAAGCACGGCTGCACCGCAGACTCATTAAAATCCCCAATTAACTGCTGCTCCCCAGCTGCTCGTGAGAATTATCTGCTGTTGATGAATGTGGAGAAGGCGGAAAAGCCTCAAACCTCTCTTCTGCTGTGTAATTCCGATTCCTAATTCTGATTCCACCGGTGGCAGCTCCCAGCGCAGGTAACACCTGTGGGGAGCAGCAGAGCGGAGAAAAATTCCAAATTCCCCTCCAAACCCTGATTCCCGGCCCCTGCAGCTGGAAATTGGGGTTGTTCCCGTCCCAGGAAAAGCAGGAACAGCTTTGGACTGACCTGGGCTGGGCACGGGGAAGGGCAGAGGGAACGATTTCCCAAGGAAAATGCCGACAGCAGGGGCTGCCAGCCCTTCCCCGGGAACACAAAGGAATTGCAGTGAAATCCTCGCCCTTAATGTCTGAGATAAATCAGAATCACTGGGAAAATCTCCCCCATTCCCAGCGGCTCCGCAGCCCCCGGAGCAGATGGGGGAAACGGGGCCCTGGGGATTCACCCTCCTGGGCTGCCCCTCCTGCTCCTCACGAGGATGGGAACCAGGGAGGAGAAGCTTTTCCATGGATCCACAGAGCCCCTGGATGGGGGATCCGAGGGGAAGCACCCCGGGAAGGATGGAAGGAGCAGTTCCCACTTCCAAAGGCTGCGGAAAGCAGGGAGATCTGTCCCTGGCACATTCCATACCCACCCCTCTCCCCTTTTCCTGCTTTTTTGGAAGATGAGAAAGCCCTGGAAGAGAATCTGGATCAAAATCCGGAGCCTGGGGAAGCGCAGCCACAGACAATCCCAGGCACTGCTTTCCAAGGACGCCACCCTCAGCATTCCCAGCCTTTCACGGCTTTTCCCAAGGATTTCTGGCAGCACCTGGGGCTGAATCCATCAGTGCCCATCAGCATCCAAACCCATTCCCAGCTGGCATCTCCTCCCAACCCTCCCCACATCCCTGTTTTCCCCGGCCCTTCCCCGCTGCAGCAGGAATTCCAGGGAGCGCAGAAGGGCCCGGGAGCTGCGGAGCAGATGGGTGCTGGGGAGCATCTGCTGCCGCGCAGGAAGCGCCGCTCCCAGCTCCCACCTCCACACGAGGCTCTAATTACTGCCGGTAATTAAGCACAGCACGTCCCGGGGGACAGCTGCCAGCCCCTCGCAGGCAGGTATGGAAAAAGCTGCATCCCACAGGATCCCAGGCAGGTGGAATCCCGGGATCCGCCCCTCTGTCAGGTCTGGCAGCACGGATCCCACCGGAGCTCTGGAAGGTTCTGCCAGGGACAAGCTGCTCCTTAAGGAATGAGCCCCCCTAAAGCTGGGAAAATCCAGATCTTGGGAAGTTCTGCCAGGGAAAAGCTGCTCCTTAAGGAATGAGCCCCCCTAAAGCTGGGAAAATCCAGATCTTGGAAAGTTTGCACTCAGAGAACAAAAATGCTGGAAAAGAGGCTCCGTGGAGCTGCCCAACTATGGTCAAAATAAGGATTTCTTTTTAAAAATAGCTTTTATTTACTGCCAGGCAAGCTCAGGGTGCTTGAGCAGGGAGCACAGGCTTCCCATGCTCCAGAGCTGGGATTTCAGTGGGAATGGGACACCCAGGACAGCCCCGGGCAGGGTGTGGGGCTGCAGCCCCGACCCCACACGGAACAAATCCATTTCTGAGCATTCCTGGCAGATCAGAGCCTCGGCTGGGGCTCTCAGGGGAAGGTGAACAGAGAGCCAGGGCTGTTCCCGCCTGCTCCACTGGCTCCCAGCTGCTCCCAGGCCAGATCCGTGCTGGGATCTGCAGGCAGGAGGGTGCTGGAGCAGCAGCGCCGGCCCCAGCAGCTCCTTCCTGCACCAAACCAGACCACAACCACCGAAGACGGGGAGTTCAACACCCAAATTCCTCCTGAATGGAGCACAACACCCAAACCCCAGCTCAAAAATCACTCAGAGCTCGAAAGCCAAACCCCTTCTCAAAAATAATCCAGAGCATGACATCCAAATTCCTCCTCAAAAAACACCCAGAGCTCAACACCCAAATTCCTCCTCAAACTGCAGCCAGAGCCAAACACCCAAATTCCTCCTCAAAAATCACCCAGGGCTTAACACCCAAATTCTTCTCAAACTTCAGCCAGAGCATGACACCAAAATCCCACCCCAGACATCAGTGAGAGCTCAAAACCCAAATCCCACCTCAAAAATAATCCAGAGCTCGAAATTCAAATTCCTCCTCAAAAATCACTCAGAGCTCAACACCCAAATCCCACCCCAAACATCACCTCAGGAACAAGCCAGCCTGGAAAGAGCCCCAGAAGCTTCCAGCACCCCCACAACTCCCCCCTGGGGAAGGGGAAATGTCCCCAGCACGGCTCAGACCCTCACAGTGCCACCAGGGCTGCTGGCAGTGAGGGACAAACCCAGGTGCCAGCGGTGACACGGTGACAGCACATGGCACAGCCACGGGCTGGCAGAGCTCAGGAATAATTCCCAGACCCTCCCTGACCTCACAGCTCCGTGCTCAGGGATTAATTCCTCGGGCGGCAGCGCTCGGTGTCATTGCACGCACCGGGTCCTTCGGAGCAAACCGATTCCTGCTGCTTTCCGAGGGCTCCTGAAAGGGCTCCCAGTGGACGGAGAGCTCGGCTGAATCATCCACACCGAGATTTTACACATCCCCGTTAATTTAATCACTCATTAAATCAGCTCAGCCGGCTCCCGGCCCTGGCAGGGAACAGCTCCTGATCCAGGGAGCGGGATCAGACACGGAGAACGGGGCAGGAAAAACCAAGGGCTCATTATCCGCTCGGAAAGAAAAGTGGGATTTTATCAGGAGCTGTTAAAGAACCGGGCTGGGATGATAACGGAGCAGGGGGCTGCTCAGGGAGAGAGTTTTCTCCTGCCATTCCCTCAGGATCCCACCATTCCCACGGGATCCTGCCATTCCCACAGGACTCAGCCATTCCTGCAGGATCCTGCCATTCCCACAGGATCCCACCATTCCCACAGGACTCTGCCATTCCCACAGGATCCCGCCATTCCCACAGGACTCAGCCATTCCCACAGGACTCAGCCATTCCCACAGGACTCAGCCATTCCCTCAGGATCCCGCCATTCCCATGGGATCCTGCCATTCCCGCAGGACTCAGCCATTCCCACAGGACTCAGCCATTCCTGCAGGATCCCGCCACGCTGGAATCCCAGAACAGATCCATGGTTATTCCCACTCGGATTTCACCATCTCCTCACAGCACTTCCAAGACACCAAACCAGGGCCAGGAGGAGCAGCTCAATTCCTGTTTTCTCCAAATCCCTCTCATTCCTTCCCCCCGGCATTCCCACTCTCCAGAGTCCCCCGCTGCTCCTTTCACTCCGAAAGGACACGGCGCCTTCAGCTGGAAAAACTCTCTTTGCATATTAATTGAATTGATTTCAAAATGAAAATAAATTAATAAAAGCATCAGATCCCAGGGGTTTACGCAGAGGTGGAAGGGGCCAATGGAGTGGTGCCCAAAATTATGGAATGATTTGGGTGGGAAGGGCCCTCAAAGCCCATCCGGATCCACAGGGACACCTCCCACTGTTCCAGGCTGCTCCAGCCAGGCCTGGGACGTTCCAGGGATCCAGGGGCAGCCACAGCTTCTCTGGGAATCTGTGCCAGGGCCTCCCCAGCCTCCCAGCCAGGAATTCCTTCCCAATATCCCACCCAACCCTTCCCCCTGGCTCCCGGCAAGGCAGTTCCTGGAAGGAATTCCTGCAGGCACAGGAATTGCATTGGCTGCTCAGCAGCTTCCCACGTGCTCGGGAACAAAACCACATCTGGAGAGGCACATCTGGAATTCCCACCCTCACCCCCACCCAGGCTGGGCTGAGCACGCGCCCGGGAGAAGGGGCCCCGCTCAGAGCTGGAGAAATAAAATTAGGAATCGATTTCCGAGGAGAAGAAATAAAGTGCTCCTTTGTTCTGAGCCCTCGGACTCACAAAATCAATCCCGGCTCCCTCCGGAGGGACGCGCAGGTTGGATGTGTGCCCGTTCTCCAGGAATAACCGAAGCAGCCGGCGGCTTCCAGGAGCACGATCCATCATCCGCGGGGACGGGCGGGATTGGGAGCGGGACTGGGATACCCTGGTGGTTCCACAGCCCCACAGAGGAATCACAGCTGCCCCTTGAGCCACAAAAACAAATCCCAGCAGAACAGCAGGAATTTTGCACACAAAGATTTCCAAGGGATGGTGGGATGGGGAGAGATCGGGACAGCCTGGGGAGGAGCCAGCGGTGGGATCCCCGAATCCCCCCCAGAGGAGCTGGATCCCAACAAATCCCATGGGAAGGGGAGCAGGAGTTTCCCATCTCCCACTGCAGAGCAGCAGGAAAAACCTGGGGCCGGAAAAACCTGGAGCAGGAAAACATCACCGGAGAAGGAAAAGGCTCTGAGGAGAGCCCTGCTGGCTGAGCAGGAGACACTTCCCACACTCCTGACAGGATCCCAGGTTTATTCCGCCCATGTTCCCATTTCAGGGTGTCCTCGGGATAAAGGCAGAGCCAGGGCTGGGAGTGACGTGGCCAAAGGGAGGATTCGGGAGGACAAGGCTCCGGCTGAGGGATTTTTCCTCCCATAAATTCTGATTTATGGATCTGGGATGAGCGGCTCCACAGGGAGAGCTCCTGTCTCAGCAGGAGCAGCGACAGCTCTGGCTCCAGCCCAGGAATCCAGGGTGGCCCCAGGGACCACCGGGACTCCCTGGCTCCAGCCCTGCCGCTTTTCCAGGGATTTCCCGGCATCCGTCCCCACAGAGGGCACAAACCCAGCCCAGCACCATCCCAAATCCCAGGGGCTGCTCCAGAGCTGGGGGAGAGCAGCAAACACCACCCCCAAAATCCATTCCAAAAAAAAAACCCCGGGATCTGAACCATCCCCGAGTTAACGCCAGAAGGAGCTGGGCTCTTCTTTTCCTGCTCGGAATCCGCACGGACGTCCCCGAGGCCGAGGTGGGAGCGGGAATGAGTCGGCGGCACCGAGCGGGGCGGGAATTCAGCGCACAGGGAAAAAATCCTCCTCCTTCCATTCCCTTCCTGTGCTTCCATCAAGGATTGATTCCAACAGCCCCCAGCTGCCTTCCCCTGGAAAAGCCTCAGCAGCCCAGGCGGCTCCTGCTTTTCCAGCCTCTCCCACGGATAGCGATGTGTCCGACAGTCCCAGAGCAGGAAACGCGGACAGGGAGCAGGAAATGGTGGATATTTCCCAGGGGGAAACGCGGACAGGGAGCAGGAAATGGTGGATATTTCCCAGGGGGAAACGCGGACAGGGAGCAGGAAATGGTGGATATTTCCCAGGGGGAAACGCGGACAGGGAGCAGGAAATGGTGGATATTTCCCAGGGGGAAACGCGGACAGGGAGCAGGAAATGATGGATATTTCCCAGGGTGAAACGCGGACGGGGAGCAGGAAATGATGGATATTTCCCAGGGGGAAACACGGACAGGGAGCAGGAAATGGTGGATATTTCCCAGGGATTCAGCACCCAGCCTCACTGTCCCCGGGAGCGCTGCTGAGATCCCCCCGGGAAAGGCCGGAATCCTGGAATGGGTGGCGTTGGAGACACCTTGGAGCTCATCCACTCCCACCCCACGGCCACGGGCTGGGAATTGTTCCCTTTCCCAGGTCGCTCCGAGCTTATTCCAAACACAAATAACACAATTCCCCCCAAACTGCCTCTTCCCAGGATGGGACACGGGGAATTGCCCCCATCCCCGCCTGGAGAGGAATTCCGGGCTGGAAAGAGCCCCACGAACATTCCCTGGTGGATTTTAAACCCCAGCGTCTCCCGCAGATCCCACAAATTCCCTCTCAGCTCCTGGGAGCAGGGAAGGCACCAGGGCCCAGCCCTCGTTCCGAGGGAAGCGATGCCTCTTGGCAGCCAAATAAATAAATCAATAAACCCCGCGTTAATTACACTTAATTGGGAATTCAGCGCCGCCTCAGCCCGGCTCCCAGGCAGCTCCCACCATCTGCTGCCACAGCTCCAGCCCAGGAAGGGAGGCGATCCCGGCTCCAATTCCCCTCTCCAGAGGCCCCTGGGGTTGGAATTTTATCCCAAGAGGGAGAAATCGGAGTCTGGGGTGAGCTCTGTGCTGGGGGGAGCCCCAAAATCTGCTCAGATAACACAGGCTCAGGGATAACGAGCTTTGGCTGGAGCTGACAGCACCACCGACGAGAAATCTTGGAAAATAAAAATAAAAATAAA
>VYZT01065312.1:0-34211 GCA_013400735.1 Pomatostomus ruficeps
GAAGGCCTTACTGTCTGCCGGTATCTCAGAGCAGGGGGTTCCCCTTCCTGCCCCTCCTTACATCAAGAATGAAAGAACTCAAATTAGTTTCTTTGTCAAGCCCACTCAAAGGCTAAAAGCAGAATGAAAAACACCTGGACAGCGCAGACAGGAAGATCACACAGAATGTAAGTTCAGGGCAATTCCATTTCCAATATCTAGTGTGTTCCAATAACAAAAGAAAGGTGTAGAGAAATGCTTGTAGTCTGTAGTGCCTAGACAAGATTTTTTTCATATACTTCTTGTCTTTTACTGTCAGCTATTTCTCATGCCAGAGGGGCAAAGGACANTTTCTCATGCCAAAGGGGCAAAGAACATGAGATATAGATAATCAAATTTCCCACGCAGACCAGAAAAGTCAGCTCTAAAGTTACTCTAAGTCTTCATCTCCATTGCTGCTTTTCATAAAAGCATGCCTTCTACCTAGAGACACCAAACCCATGCTGGATGGATCCTATTCTCTGTTTAAGACATAACTCTATGTTAAGGGATAGTTAAGGAATTCAACTAATTTGCTCTTGTATCTGACACTGAGCAGTTGTTGTAATGTTAGAGACAACTGATCAATGCCTGCCCTCTTGCACGCTGATTCAAATACACTTAATCCAATCCAGCACCTTGTAACAACATTAATAAAAAACCTAAAATCTGTTCCTGAAGAACCAAACACACAACATAGAAACAAGCTCAATGAGACTTAGTGCTAACAAACTCTTCTGGCCTTAGAAGTTTATTGATCTATAAAAACCTATAAGTAATTGGAAAAGATCTTTGTCACTTTAAATCCTCAGGTTCTTTTTCAACATACGTGTTACCACTTTTGTGCAATAATTGTACATTTTAAAACTGCATCTTGTATGAAGCAAATTAGTCCAAATAATGATACTTTGCGAAAGCCCCATGCCTCTCAACTAAGCTTTCTTCAAAGATACTAGCTAAATAATTCTTCAAATTTAAGTTAATTTTGCTGATTAAACCCTACTAATTAGCCAATTCTACTCTTTGTAGCAATGCTCTGACTTGCTTTGAAACCAGACATAAACACTTATTTCAACACCTTGCCAGATTCGATGTGCCTCTTCTTTGCTGTACACTGCAGGTGTTACTATGATTACAGCCTTCCACCAATAAATGTGGTGCTGATTCAGCTAGCTTGCAACTGCAAGCTGTTTCAAAAAGACCTGCCATGCCACACAAAACATACCCTCCGCTTCTTTCTTCCTTTGCCTTTTAAGATAAAGAACTAAGAGGACATCAGCTTTTACAAATGGACCCATTTCTCGACACTTCACACTCTTCATTAATATGCATATTACAACTGTCAAAATGAAGATGCTAAAACTGAGTTGGAGCTATTTTTCATTCACCTTCTCCAAGGACAGATAATTGAAAAACCATGCATAAAACACTTGCTCGTTTATATAACTCAGTCCAGCACTGCTTGTTACATAAAATACAGATGATACATTAAAAAGAAAATGTCAATGCTGCACTAATTTTTAAAAGCATCATCCTTTATGGCTATACTTAATAGGTAACAAATTTAATTTTCTCATTGTAGCACCAACTGATTTATTGACTTAACTAGTGTTTTTCCTCTGATGTTATTTTAATCTCAGTATTGAACAATTACTTAGTTTCTAATCCTGTGGCAAAAGCAGTAGTACATCCATAATTTTATGAACAGAATAGTCCCGCTGAAGTTTACAAGATTTATCTCCAGGCTTGGATCTAAATTTCAGCTGCTACATTCTCCTCCTGAATTCTTCAGAGAAGCTTCTTTCTGTGCAAGTTGTGGAACATCAAAACAGGACCCTCAGCCGAGCCCAAAAGGCACCTATAGCCACTGGAGAACAGTACTGCACATGTCACCAACAGCACGCACACAAAGGAATGTTTGGAGAGGGATCTTTGACAGAAGATTTTCTGCACTGGCCAAGATAAAGTTAACACAAATACTAAATTTAAATCACACAAAACATACTGTATATGAGAGATTCTCAGCTTGAGTGTCAGCTTACACGCTTTGTCTTTCTCCACATCTCCCGCTTGTATTTGTGCTCCTGAAATATCACTGCATATCATGCCAACAGACTTCCAAGAAAAAGAAATGAAGGCAAAAGCTCCCAAGAAATTACAGAATCCCTTATATAAACAGGCCATTAATTCTTGATACAAATTTCCAAATGCACCACCTGGAGCAGGAGATCACTCTCAGTTTCTCATTATATCCTGACCTCAAATACTGACAGGGTGTTTTTTTCCTAAACATATTACACACATCCAAATAAGACATTTCACTTGCGTTGTAAAATGAAGCATTTCAGTAGCATTCACGGGAATGCTGCAGAGAAGACTGGACTACTTTTGGCAGAGTTTTACTTCTCTCCCCTGCCAAATGAAGCAATTCATATTAATCTGTGCAGGTTTAAGCTACCCTGAACCTGCACCAGGGCATCTACAGTGCTGGCACATGCACTGGCCTGCTGACCTGAACTGTAGGCAGCAACACCCAGCAGGCAGACAGTTACAGGAACAGCCTTTAACCACTGCAGAAGAATATGTCAGAGCTCACCTGTCACAGCCTAAAGTATGTGGCTGCTTGCCCAGCCTTTACAGAAGTTTCCTTTCTGTCTCCAAGCAGCTGTGAAATCCCACTGCTGCTGTATTAAACTTCCAAAGAGTGCCCACCACCTTCCCACTGGTACCAGCATCAGAGGTGTTCGGCCCACAGACACCTTCCAGCCAGCCAGAGCCTCGAGTAAAGCTGACAAACACTCCCTTCTATACAATATTATGGATGGGTGGCATTGCCTGCATCTCAAGCATCAAGGAATCACAACAACTCTGTGTCTTGCCACTGCTGCAAAACCTGGCACATTTAAGTTTCAGACTTTAAAACTCTGTCAGAAAGAGAAGAGACATGCTCCCCACTCCTAACAACAACAACAACAACAACATCTTGCAAATACACAGAGAGGAAAAGTAGTTTATGAAAGTATAAGGATTGCCAGAAAGATACAATTTGTGAAAATACCCTGTCACAGTAAAGTCTATCAGAGTGGAGACTGTGTGTGACACCTGCTCCACCACTTACGATATCCAAAGACAGAACTTTGGCAATGGGGATCAGAAAATTTCCCATTAAACAGCACATCATAATCTGGTGTTGGGAGGATTTCCCATCTGTAGGCTTATGGATGAATGCTTTCCTACACCCCAAAAAAGTCATAGTTCCTCATCTGCCCACTGCAACTGTTTCCTTTTATAAGGAAATACCATCCCAGCAAAGCAAGAATCCCAGATCTGACTTGACCCTTGCCAATGCTTCTCTAATCCCAACCACTGAGTGAGCTTTCTCTATTAACAGAGAAACTAGAGTTTACAATTTTGTCACTCAAATTTGCTAATGAAGTAGAACAAAGCTGGAATATGAATTTTAATTATTTTCTATTTTTAATTATGGATCATTTTCTCATTTCCAAATAGTTCAGTCAAAATCCCTCGGCTCCAAAACGTTAGACAGGTATGGGCAGAACAAAGAAATCACAATTTTAGAGGAACTTCAAAAAATAAGACAAAAAATGCTAAGTACCTGTGCTGGTTTTGGCTGGGATTGAGTTAATTTTCTTCACAGTAGCTACAACACAGGGATGTTGTAGTTCCTGCCAGCATTGCTTACACAGCATCAAGACCTTTTCTGCCTCTCACCCCACCCCAGCAGCGAGGAGGCTGAGGGGCACAAGAAATTGGGAGGGGACACAGCCGGGACAGCTGAGCAAAGGGATATTCCATATCGTATGATGTCATGCTCGGCATACAAAGCTCTGCCACTCAAACTCACTCCCATGGGGAGGGAGTGAATGAGCAGCTGTGTGGTGCTTAGTTGCTGGCTGGGATTAAACCATGACAGTATCTAATGAGATTGTAGCAGCCTGCACTATGCTTTCATCTTCTCCATTTCTACTCTCTCTACAGAATTACATCTCATTTTCAAATGGGATTCCTATCCATCCATATATATTACATTACACTGCCTTGCCTGCAGACTTCCACATGCCCCAGGTAAAAGCAAAACCAGCAGAATCAGAGACACATGGCCTCCATTTCACATCTGAGTTTGATTTTCATTATAAAGAAATGCTACTAGAGAACTGCAGATGAAGCCTGAGATGAACACAATTTTTTTGATGCAGTTTTAAACTAATATTGTTGCATCAGAAAGACTGAAAAAACTCCACGCATGAGATTCCAAAATTCAAGTATTTCAGAAAGGAATTATTTTGGTTTTCACTCAGATTTTACTTAAATAGGAGAAAATAATTAATTAGGTCAAATGGGCAAACAACAGCATGCATATGATGGTTAGATACAATTAATGCCCTTAGTTGTACACAAAGCCCTGCCACCGACTGTGAATCTACAAGAAATAGTGAGATTTAGACATTTGTCTTCAGTATCTTGAGATTTGCAATGGGTGTGATTTTCTATTTGCTGTAGTCTAGTGTCTAAAGATAAACATAATTAAAAAATAAATGCATAAACATAACCCGAGTCAGAAGCATCTAGGCTGTATTAACAAGTGTCCTCCCAGCTGTCCTTTTAGCCTTTCGTGCCGCTAGAAATGAACACACCTAGTAAAACCAATAGAAATGTTATTAATACAGAACTGGTGTTTTCCAGTACTGTTTTATGTCTTTCTAATGACTGCATGTAGAAATTTTCTGACCACACCATCACTTTGTAGTTCCTGGTTTTCTGCAGTTTGAGATTAGCCACTTCAGACTAATTAAGTACCCCGGGTAAATTTCACAACATCTGAGGCCTTTAAAATCCTTCCCTTTAAATGCCTGCATAAATGTATGTATGGGAGTGCACACACGTTCCAGAATATTCCCCATTTGCAGAGTCCAGTCCCACTGCTGGCCCTGGTCACGCTTCTCTCAATCACAGAATGCAGCTGTTGTCTCTGCACTCTCCCTCCTGCTCAGCTCTTGCAGTCAGATTCTCTACTGGTCACCACACTCTGCCTGAAACCTACTGGCTGCAGATCTGGAAACTGGATGCAGGAAATAAAACGTCTCACTGATTCCACATGGAGCGCTGGATTCCCACAGAAACAAGGCTTATGCTCCTCCACTGTTTATCACCTCCTCCTGAGGATTTCTGAAATGCCTGACTACACAGTCTGAGGATGAAGTGGCTGTCTCAGATCCACAGCCTGCTTGCAGGCTGCTCGCTTGGAAATGGGCAGTAAGAGGTAAAGGTTTGGAAAATGTGCAGAGGTGCATCAGGAACTCAGTTATGCTATTTAACACTATAAAGTCCATATCTGAAAGACCACAGAAAAGAAAAGAAAAAAGGGACAGAGGTGAGAGTGGGATATGCGAGGAAGGACAGTCCTTAGCACCCGGGTCAGTGTCCTTCTCTCTTCTATCCTCCTCAGATTTCTGCCAAGGGCAGGAATGGCTCTAAGCAGGTACCACAGACACACCGTCATGTCCAGTCAGCGTTGCAACAAAACGGTTAGGCACCAGTAAGTTCTGTACCTCAATTCTGATAAAATCCATCGCTACTTGACCTTGCTGTGCTCTCCTCTTCCTAAGCAGAGGTGGTACCATTCATTCAACCCAGGGAGAGCCTGTGCTTCTCCCCTCTGTACTTTCCTCTCCCAGTTCCAGTGTGTGAGAAGCCAGACCACTACATATGTGGGGCTTCACAGGCACTTGTGTTTTCACAGAGATGTGGTGTGTGAGGGATCCTC
Source organism: Pomatostomus ruficeps (assembly GCA_013400735.1). NCBI lineage: Eukaryota > Metazoa > Chordata > Aves > Passeriformes > Timaliidae > Pomatostomus > Pomatostomus ruficeps. Next base: position 5,804 of record VYZT01065312.1, read on the forward strand.
AGCTGGTCCCTGCACTTGGTGTTGCAGCTCCACTGTATGAGAACCCTGCAGAGGAACGCTCTAGCCCTTACCAAGGTCAGATTAAGAGAGGGTCAAAAGAAAGCTGCTTGACCGGCATCTTCCCCAAACTCCATTAATATTTCATCCAAACAGTTTACAAGTATTCAGTGATATAACCATATCTTTTGCCACAGACATCACAAAAGATTCTTGGCTATATTTTCTATCACTGGTCCACTGATAACAACTCAGCCTTGGTTACAAGCAAGGCTGCTTGCAAACCCTCTTCCTGTACAGTCTCTGAATGCTGGGTGTGTTCTATCGAAGCTAAACTCTTCTTTAGCACAAGTTTCAGTGTGGCTTCCCCAGAAGACTGGTGTCACTGCATCAGCTGGCGTTCATTCATGACAAGCGACTGACACCCTCTAACTGCGCCCACCTCAGAGACCTGGAAGTGTAACAACCTGCTGCCTCTGTAGAATATAGCTCAGGCTGAGAAGGATCCGAAATAGGAGTTTATATTTAGGTCATCAACACCATCCTGCATCTGAGCAATGGAGACCAATATAAAAAGCACGTAAAAATGTATAAAGAAAGGCCAGCTCTGCATTATTTACAGCAACTTACTGGAATGAAGAATAGAGCTACAGGAGTGGACACAGCCAAGTCCTGTGTAGAGCTGTGTACCCATGTTTCAACACACAGGTACCAGTACAAAGTAAATACTCCATAACTGACATATATATATATATATATATATAAAGGCAGGCATACATAAGAATAATTAATAAAATGCTTTATGAAATAATCATACTTTTAAGTAAAACAAATTTGAAAATAAGTGCCATTATTTAAAAAAAATTACTATTCTAAACTTTGAAAAACATCCCCAAAACACATGTGACAGTACATTTCTTAAACAAAACCTAGGAATTCTGATTCAAAAAAATGTCAGATTTCTGAAAGGCAGTCTTGTTGCACAGCAGCAGGCTTTTCCATGAAAGGGTATTTTACAGGATAGAAAAGCTATTTCCTACTGTACATTCAAGGGACTTAGGCACAACCTCTGAAAATTCCTCCCATCCTCTTCCCATACTGATTAGTAGCCAAACATTTATTTTCAAGCCAGATCCTTTCTAAAATTGCACAACTTGCCATGTGAAGCAGTGAGTCAGTAACTTGGAGCCAACAGTGTCCCACCTAAATTGTTGTACGTATGTGTTTGAACTCCCTATCCAGTCGGTTTTGTCACCTGAACAACTATCAAATACACTGCTAAAGGATATGAGTGGTCAAATGCACACATAGTTCTAAACTGAGGTGACAGCACTTCCTACTGCTCTTCTTTTTGACCCATACAATTCACACCACCCACTTACTTAAGAAGGGAACACTCAGTAACACCACTGATTCTGCTCCACATTAAGAAGCTATACTGAACTATAAAAACACCAAAAAGCTGAAATAGGATAAGGCAGAAAGTCTCCCAACAATTTTTCACTACAGAGTAGGAAATTATCTATTCATTAAAATCAGAACTTTGGAAAAAAGGAGTCCTGTTCTATAAATATTTATAAAGAAAATGAAACAGCTCAAATACAAGAGACAGGAAAAACTCCTCCCAGCAGCCCAGTGACAAGGGAATGTCTCCAGCCTACAGACTCTGAAGATCTAGTGCCTGTTCCAAACCTGACTTCTGCTACAGTAGAAGAGTACTTTAACCCCCAGGTCATTCTTAAAAGAAGAGGATTTTCTCTAAAGAGATTCCTTATTTCCCTCAAACACATCTATTAGACTCCTAGAACCAGGTAAGAGCCAGCAAAGGCACATCCCCACTCCAGAGCTCCGAAGGTAGGAAACCCAGCACCATTCCATCACTTTCAAAACTGCCAGTGGCTGCTCAGGATAAAGTATCCACTTGCTGGCTTCTGATGCTCTCCACTTCAGGGACTGCACCCAGGGGCTCTACAGCCTCCCCAGTCTGCAGGAGAATTTTGCTGGAAGCCTAAAGCCTGTGTTCTGCTGGCTAGCATCCTAGAGGAACATCTGCAGAGCATCACTGTGATTCAGCATAATCTGAATTCCCAGTTTTACTACATATATCACACTAGCAGAGATGAGCCCAATTGACAATAGATGGATTGAGCTACACAGTCAGTAAAATGGTTCTCTCTGATAGGGAGGAGGGAGAGATGGGGGGGTCTGGAAAGAAAAATTCAGACTGAGAAAACTCACTTTCCACAGCAAGACTTGCCAAAATAAGCATTAGCCTCTTGCTCTTCCTCAAGCCTCAAAAAATCTTGCTAAGTGTACTGATAAAGAGCAGTGAAATGGCAAAATACAATCTACTCGAATTCTACATCTGCATGACCCTCCCACAAAACAACTAAAAAGGTTAACTTTCAGTTTTTACAAACGAGCTATTATCTTCCAGGTTGTTCTTGCCAGGGCTTGAGCTATTAAGCCATTTACGCTGGCTCCTATTTCAGCTCGGAACGGGATGCCAAGAGAGAGTGTCAGCTCATTTGCTTCTGCGGTTCCCAAATGTGGACTGCTACAAGAGTACGGCATGGGAATGCTAACAGGCAAGTATGGAAAGCGGGAGCATAACTTGCCTCAATCACAGTGGTTTCTCTAAACAGTAAGAGCAGAAGGACAAAAGTGAATGTCAGGAAGTGTTCAAATTCACACTTGTTTTGGACATCAAGAAATATATTATCACACAAATCAAACTTCTACCAGCAGACTGGTACAGTATAGCAAGTTCTCAATCTTGGAATAAACCCCAAGTTCAAAGATGGTCCTGGAGCTACTCTGATTTCAGCCTTCTTTCTATTAAGTACTCAACGTCCACATCACCTTTCCTTCTTGCTCAGAAATCTCTGAAGAACCAGTTGCTAGATGTGCGAAGTTGACTCTCAGCAAATATAATCCTTTGAATCCCAAGAGCTACAGGGACTCGAAGCAGCTGCTTGCTGGTCCCACAGGAGCCCCCCCAGCTGCAGACAGAGAAGGAGAAGTCATCAGAGCTGCCCTGACCAAGCAAACAGGGAAGCACCACAGTCATGGTGAGTCGGCAAGTTTACAGTGAGTTTGGGGAAAAGAAGCACTTTACCAGAGCTCTAAAAGAGCTCCCTGAATAAAGGGCTTCTGATGAAAACTGATAAAGCCAGGTGCTCAACTGGAGGCAAGACAGGCCTGAAGAAGCCTTCGCGTGGTGAGACTTCATGTAAGTAACATATATTCAAAGTATAGATAAGCATACTTTATGATTCATTGAGGTTATGTACATGCTTGAAGGTAAATTACAGATTTAAATGTGGCAAAACGGTCTGAACCTTCCAAAACCAAATACTGAAATTAAATGCAGCCTTTCATTTTCTAAAACCAAATCACCTCATATAGGTCCTTTGAAGAAGACGCAAATTTTTCTCTGAGCACTATTTTAAATTATTATATATGATACACATATGTACACACACAAAATGTGTCTACATAAAAGCTCTAAAAAATGTTTACAAGTTTCTCTAGTAAAATGACCTGATGTATATCCACAATGAACAGACACAGGCCCAGCAGTATTCCTGTGTTAACAGTTCCTGTAGAGTCAGACACTACGCTGGAAGCACCACCACTGACATTTTAGTATTCTCAGATTCAGAACAAATGCTAGTCTTCCTCTCCTCCCCCACCTTCCTACTACCAAGGAAAACATTGATTCTCTGATGTTAACAAAAGGTATTCCTGGAAACAACAACAAAAACACTTGAATAAGTTAACCTATAATTACTTATTGTTCATACAGTCCTTCAACCTGATTGCAATTACACATGAGTAAATGGTTATTAGAGCATTTGCTGGACTTTGAACTGCACTTTTTAGAGGAAAAACCCAAAAGAAACCCATTATTTTTTTCAGCTGAAACCCACACTACCCAGCTACATCAAAATGAATTGCAAAAGTACAGTCAATAAATGCAGACTGTGTACTGCCAAAAGTATGCAAAGACCATAACCAGTCCCCCCTTCAATACCCTCCCCAATAGTCAGGCAACAATCTCAAAACACTTTTCTGCTTCTGAAGGTCAACAGCATATGAAATATTGCTGACATGCAAGAACTGAGGTTCCTGTTTAGCCAGGTACATAAAGTTTTTGGATTTTTAAAAAAATTGCAAGTTTCTTAACTTGGCAATAGCAAACCCAAGATAAGGCTGTTTGACTAGCTATGACATATAGACAGCAAATGCAGTAATTTTATCAAGAGAATGAAAAGAAGATACTTTGTTTATTTGTTAAGGAACATTTTCAAGAAAATAGAAGTATGTCTAATTTTAAGGTATCTTTCTTAAAGACAGGTAAGCTGAGTTACACTGTATAGCAGAGATACATATTCTAGAGCATCTTTCAGCCCATCTGTTTGAGCCCATTCACTGGAAGTGATCTATCTTTGCCATGCCAGAACCCATGAAATGATAAAATCTGTGGACAAACCTTTACTTTGCACCTGTCCAGAATTTCTGAAGATGAGTATTTAACACAGCTTTTGGAGGGTAAGGTAACATACTATTTGCTTCACAGAATTCAGTGTTCAAAAACATCGAATTAAGCTCTAGCCTGTAGTTACCTAGGTTACTAGTTACCACGGCAGGTCCTACCAGCAGAAACTCTCAGTGTGCCAAAGGATGCCAAACCCCCTTTTCTTGGGCAGACATGGATACCAGCACGTTTCAGATGCTGTATTCGGTTTGTGTGGCAACGTTTTGATAGTGGAGGGGCTACAGGCCTGGTTTCTGTGAGAAACTGTCCGAAGTTTCCCTCATGTCTGACAGAGTCAATGCCAGTCAGCTTCAAGGTGGACTTGCTGCTGGCCAAGGTCGATCCCGTCAGCAACCATGATAGTGCTTCTGGAATAAGAGGGTTAAAAAGGGGGGTGGGGAGGAAACTGTGCAGCAGCAATTGCACCTGGAGAGAGGAGTAAGAATATGTGAGAGGAACAGCTCTGCAGACACCAAGGTCAGGGCAGAAGGAGGGGCAGGAGGTGCTGCAGGTGCCGGAGCCCAGATTCCCCTGCAGGCTGTGGTGCAGCCCATGGTGGGGCAGCTGTGCCCCTGCAGCCCATGGGGGTCCACAGGGATGCAGAGCACCACCCGCAGCCTGGGGAGGACACCACACTGGACCAGGGGAATGCCTGAAGGAGGCTGTATCCTTGTGGGAAGCCCACACTGGAACAAGCTCCTGGCAGTGACCTGTGGACCCATGGAAAGAGGAGCCCACGCTAGAGCAAGTTTGCTGGTAGGAATTGTGATGCCGTGGGGGACTCACACTGGAACAGGCTGTGCCTGAAGGACCACAGTCCATGGGACGGGATCCACGCTGGTGCAGTTTGTGAAGAAGTGCAGCCCGTGGGAAGGAAGCATATTGGAGAGCTTCACTGAGGGCTGTGTCTCATGGCAGGGACCCCACACTGGAGCAGGGGAAGAGTGTGAGAAGTCTCCCTGAGGAGAAAGGATCAGCAGAGGCAACATGTAATGAACTGACCATGACCCTCATTCCCCATCCACCAGCACCGCTCTGGAGAGGAGTTAGAGAACTTAGGAGTAAAGTTAAGTCTGAGAAGAAGGAAGGGCTGGGGGGAAGGTGTTTTAAAATTTAGTTTTTATTTCTCATTATCTTACTCTTATTGACTGGTAATAAATTAAGCTAATTTCTCCAAATCAATATGTTTTCCCTGCGATGGTAATGGCTGAGTGATCTGTCCCTGTCCTTCTCCTGACCCATGAGCCTTTTGTTATGTTTTCTCTCTCCTACCCAGCTGAGCAGAGGAGGGACAGAGCAGCTTTGGTGGGCACCTGGCATCCAGCCAGGGTCAATCCACCATAAACACACAAAAAAGCATGTTTTGTATGTGAACCTCAAAATTGCCTTAACTGCTAAGTCTCTCCTCTCACTGCTGTTAATTAGCAACATTACAAGAGCACTGACAAGCTCTTATATATTGCACATAGGTGCTATCAAAAAACCAGTGCTGGTTAACAGAGTTACCACACTGAGCAAGCCAAAGTCTCAACAAGTGAAACTCCCAGTATCTCAACTTGCTCCAACCATCCTGCCAGCAGAAAGAACTGCCAGACAATAAACTGAGCTAGCTAGGAATTTGTCCATCAAATGGGTTTTTTGGGGGTTGGGTGAAGCTACTTTGGCATAACCAAAACACTTCTCAAACACCAGCTGAGCAAGGGTTCTCCAAACGCTAACTGAATTCTCTATTAGCCAGGCACCCTTTCCCAGAAAGCCCCAAATCACAGCAAGACTTGGAATAAGCAAAGTTCAACTTAACAAAGCAGGAAGTTACCGTGGCTTGTGCAGGCACAGAAGAGCTGACCACAGCACTCACTATCAAGTGAAGCCCTGCACTGGTCACGCCTTTCCTTCATTATTCTAGAGCCTTACCAAGTACAGGCAAAGGTAACTCCTGAACAGCTAATCTTTTTTCAAGAGTCTGACTGTATTTTCATGAAGCCATGCACAAAGTTATCATCTTCATTCATAATGAGCAGTTCTGGCAGTCACTCACGCAGATTTCTTAGAGCAGACAAAAACACAGTCAGAGCAGCCACAAATTCACATCTCCAATTTAGCCACACACCAAAACAAGCACGGCTGGCTCTGCAGGCAGCAGACGTGAGCTGTGACGGGATTCTGTGGTTAACAGAGCTCTGTCACTGCCATCCACAGAACCAAGGACTTTAGCTGAAGAGAGCTGAATTTACAGTTGCTCAGTATTTGGATTCTTCGACAATGGAGAAAAAAAAGAAAAAGACCCATGTATGAGAAGCAATTTACACAGAATGAGATTCAGCTCCACTGGCTGTCTTCCTTAAACAAGCAATTTAGTTCCCAATAATACTGACACAGGCGGAGTTGTTCCAAGACCTAAACTTTACCTATCATTATTTTCCAGGGGTCCTGCTCATTAACTGAGATCAGTCTAGTCACCTCGCTCACAATCAGATCTGCACAGCAAACAGGGAATGCTTTGGCTCTTTTTGAACTGCCTGAACTGTGCAGTTGGAGGAAAAATACAGGAACTCTTTCACCACTTTATCCCCACATACACCCTGCCTTTGGACAGGGCACAAATTACTGCCTTGGTCCTCCCTTCTAGCAGAATACACACTCCATCCTAGTGGCCTCAGAGAACATGTTTGTTTCTTTGCATCTGAAAACAGATATCCATAATTCTTCCAACCTACTCCAACTGCCTGCTCCAGAGAGGGAACAAAAATTGGAGGCTATCACTGACAAAGAAAAACCACCTGCTCTAATCATGAACCTTCCGAGCTGAACCACTTCAGAACATACTGGAGGGGGGGCAATTCTGTTCTGCCTTCACTGTGGGCTGCCTTTTTATGAATATGTTCCCTCTTCCCCATCATACAAGGCAAGTTTCATTCAAGTCAGCGCTTCAGTGTTAAAAAGTCATGAGAAATTGCGTAAAACTTTTCATGAAGACACTGAAGTCTCAGCTTCACTGTGCTTACTGCATGAGCAACCAAATCCCACAGTGTTATCTCTTTGCTGGAATGACAGCATTGACTGACAAACACAGCAAGAGGTTTGAAGGTGGCTGCCTTGAACTCTTGCATTCAGACCAGTCACACTACCTCAAACTCACCAAAGCCTTTGGTCTTTGCAATGCTTTTCACTACCAGGAACAAATGCTTATCTCTCTTCATATTAGTAAGTGGAATAAAGAAGGGCCACCAATAACAGAGCAGACTAAATATCCTAAAAATAAAAAATCAATTCAAGAACTCTAGAGTCTCCTTTAATCTTGATTATCCTCTCTAAAAATTCTGTGAAAGCTCAACTTGCTTTCAGTTTCAGACTTTGATATTGATCAAAGTGATCAGTGAGCTCTAATCTGAATTATCTGAAAACTCTGCATCACACAGCTGCCCGTTATTTTTCACTGACAGGAGCATACATGATCAAAAATAAGGTGTTGCAGGGAAGAACAGGGCCATTCACTGATTTTTTTTTTCACAAGTGAAGTAAGATTTCATTCATACTTCAAATCTTTTCAGGTTTTCCATTTCTTAGGATAACCACGTAATTCTAATTCTTAATATTTCCAATTTGAAAGCATTTTATCTGCCCAGTCTCATGATAAATAAAACTCAGAGTCGATTATTTTAAGGCACAAAATTACATACTTTTACAGGCAGTAACAAGATGCACCTATTGACAATTAGAGAATTACCCATTGCTGACATAGGTCTGATGCTCACACTGGGTAAATTCTCTCCAGACCTGTTCTTGCAGGACAGTCAGCTTGAATATGCAGCCCCTATTCAGACAAGCACTTAAGTGTTATTGAATTCCCTGAAAAAAATTTTTGAGACCTTTCAGAGAAAAATTAACTTCAGCAAATTCTTAAGAGTCTTTTTGAACTGCTTCAAAAGTGTGCGTGACTATAATGAAAATTTCACATCTGCACATGTAAGAAAACATTTTTAATCATGAACACTCTGTTCTTAAGATCTTACAATAGAATTTCCTTCTTCTGATAATTCTTTTTTCAGTACTACATTAAGAAAGTAAGTAAAAAAAAAGGCAGTATGATTTGGGGTTGTGGTGGCTCTGACTGGGATGGAGTTAACTTTCTTCACAGCAGCCCATACGGTGCCGTGCTTTGGCTCTGTGGCTACAGCAGTGCTGACAACGCACCAGTGTTTTGGCTGTTGCTGAGCTGTGCTTGCACAGTGTCAAGGCCACCTCTGTTTCCCACTACGCCCCCACAGCCAGGCTGAGGGTGGGCAAGAGGCTGGGACAGGACACAGCTGGGACACAGAGTGACCAGAGGGATTTTTCATGGGATGTATCTTCAAGTTCAGAAATAAAAACTGGGATAGAGGAAGAAAAGGATTTTTTGTTTTCAAGTTGGCTGTTGTTTGGAGACTGGCTGGGCATCAGCCTGGTGAGCCGTCTCCCTTGCTCTGCTTGTTTTTCATCCTCTGAATCCACCTATTCTTCTTCACCTATTAGACTGTTTTTTATTTTAACTCAAGAGTTGTCTTGATTTTGTTCTTCCTATTTTCTCCTCCATCCCACTGTGGAGAGCTGCTGCAGGGAGTGAGTTAGGAGCTGAGTGGATGCTTGGCTGGTGGTCAGGCTTGAACCCACCACAGGAAGTCAAGTTGAAAACCCATCCCAGACTGGTGTACTCTCTTCTCAGATCCTGATCTAGAACTTGCCCCGGTATTCACTGTCTACAAAACTCTGTTTCTCTAGATACTTGTAAGGCACTTTACTGCCAAATATGTGAGCTGAGTATAATCCTCAGCCCAACTGTACAGTCTGAGGAAGGATTTGTTATTGTCATTCTGCTGAGGGGTGAAGAGGTAGAGAGAGACTACAGGGAAGGATTTTCAGAGTTGAATAATAATTTTGGCCTCATTTACAGAAAGAACATTTACACACACCAGCCCTCTTTTAGTAGCAACCTGAAGGCTTCTCAGAGCTGAAAAACAATCCCTTTGCAAGTCTGAGGACATTACTGACCTCCCTACCCCTCCAAATACTGGATTCACAAATATGGACTTTCACTAACAAGCCAGCAAGTTTCCTTATTCTCAGAGCCACAAGGCATCATTCTGATGTGGAAGACCAAGTGCAGCTGAAAAACCACCATCTTTCACTGAAATCATTGCTTCTGAGAAATCCCTGTGCTGTGTAAGACTGCTGACAAGGGTGGAGATGCTTCCAAGCTATGTCGCTCTCTAGGCAGCCCATCTGTTCCTGACAGCTCAACTTCTGGTCAGCAATCGACCCGTTGAGTCACTCTGCTTGTACTATAGAGAGCTCAGAGCCAGACAAGGAATATTTCATCATGTACTTGGCCACACTTGCAACCAGCAGATGTTTAAGAACCACTTTGGGCACGTATATTTTTCTTCTTTCCTTTGAGGAAGTCACACAGCTCACCACTACTGAGTTTAGGATGCTGAATTATTAACTACCAGATTGATTCTATTCAGCCACTCTCTGTGGGTTTTCCACTACCAAAAGCTTTGAAAGTTTGCCATGTAGCAGTTCTGTGTAAAAAGTCTGATGGAAAAAGGAAATCTTTCATAAACAGCATAACTGCCCTCCACCAAAGAAACAGGGTGCACGAAGTGAATAACGTGCAAATGAAATGAGTTCTCTTTCAATCTATTTATTAGAATACCTGAGCATTTCAGAAACTTCAAGACATAATGTATTTATCATCCTGACACCCATGCTTAAGTGCAGGAGTACTGTTATCTCATTTTACAGATTTAAAATTGAGGAATTAAGTGATCCAGTGAAGATTTACCAGGAAGCCATTCATAGGGGACACAATCCAGATATCCGAAGTTGCAAGGAAACTGGAGAACCATACAGACATTTGAAAAAAATGGTCACCTCCATTAGAATTACACAGAAGGATGAGGTCATTAGCCCACCTGTTAGATTCGGGCTTGGAACAGACTAAGCTTATGTTTTTTAACATGCTGGACACCAAGAAATTGCCTCCTTTGGACCAAACAGCAAAAGGAATTATTTGATATGTTCAAACAAATATTTTCTTCAAAACAAGTGACAAAAAACATGGAGTTTAGACAACCTCTAAAATTAGGCAATTGCAGAGACCCCATTTCTCAGTTTTGTAGTCTATATGCATATCTACTTTTTTTAATTGCTGCAAAGGTACCCTTTCCCCCTACTCTGTGAACATCACTTTGGACTACACTTAGTGTGATATGGTTTCAGAATACCAGCACAGCAGCACCTTCAGTTGCAAACCATGCTATATCTTCACAGTGGTTCAAACAACTACGAAAGATGAAGAGATAATGAGGAGAAGCAGTAGGAACATATCACATAAGCTGGTCAACTTAATGACACAGAGAAAGAAGATAAAGGAGAGAAATTTATCCGGAGTAGTGAATGATAGACTCTGGAGACAAAACTGCCCCATCCCTGGGAGTGTTCAGGGCCAGGCTGGAAGGGGCTCTCAGCACCATGGTCTAGTACAAGGTGGCCCTGGCACGGGGGTTGGAACTACATGATCTTTAAGGTCCCTTCCAACCCAAGCCACTCTATGATTTCCACATGATTCAGCTTCCAAGATGTTCAAATAGACTGCACTGCTCTGGTGAAAACAGTCCCTGGAGATCCTGGCTTGTTGTTCCTGCACGGCTAGACCTGTAAGTAAAGAACCTTCCTACGTGAATGATCAGCAAAGAGAGATAAAAGGTATCTTACCACTGCAAATGACTCCAGTTTCTGTTCCTATTTTTCTATCTTCTCCAATAGACTGTATCTCCTGCAAAAATAGCTGGAAGTTTAAAAAAAAGAAAAGTACTTAGTTAATTTATTTGCAATTTACTTTACTGTCTTCTCACGGGAGACTTTTGTGAAAAAAACATCCCTCATTCCTTTACTGCTGTGGTCAGCTCGTGGGGGTGCCCTTACCTGTTTGTACAGGGCTTATCTCTTCTAAGGGCCTATCTTCACTGCCAGGAAAGCTTAGGCAATCACCTAAGCCTTGCTTTTAGCCCCATTCCTGGCCACACATACAATTTTCCCCTCTAATAAACCCATTTTTGAAGCACATATTTTAAGCTCAAACTAGCCAGAACATGGGCTGTGCAGAAAGGTGAACTTAAGCAATGAAAACTATTTTATCATTAATGCAAGAGGGCTGTAGGTGCAAGTTACAGTAACTTAGCAGTTACTAATCAAACCCCTCTGAGCAGCACTAGAGCAGTTTCACTGTGGTCATTCTCCAGAAACATTATCATCTCAAGAATACTAACTCAGATGAAACAAAGGGAAACCCAAAGAGTGACACCAGCACTTTGTTCGCAATACAAGGCCTTTGCTGATTTGCATAAAAATTTCAGAGGAATTGTCCCCAAAGTTAAAGACACACAACCACATGGAAAACTGAGTGCCTGTTTACATCCATACACGGATGAAGGGACACTGATCTCCCAGTTTCATCAGTGCAGGGAAGTAGTTAAGTTTTGTATTCTCTTGAGCAGTTGTGAGGAGAAGGCAGTGATGAACTGGTCTATGGTTAACCATGCATGCCAGATAGAAATTATTCCTCTTTGGCTGCTATTGACTTGCACACTGGTCCTTGTTTGCTTTGGAATAAGATCTGTTCAGTAGTCCCTCAGCTAATCCTAAAAGCATATTGTGACGTTTCTGAACATCCTGACTGCTGAAATCAGCCTCCACTAAGCCACTATGACTGGATTGTCTTTACAGACTAGTTTTTCCTTCTGTACTACAAAATACTCGCTCCCTCTACTAGACTAGACGTGTATGACTGCTGTCCTATTTAATCCATTTTATCTTTATTAAAACTACATATTTTGCCAAGGCCAAAATGAATTTTAGACTGCAAAAGTTCTGTCAGCATCACGGGTTTTATTTTAAAGCAAGGCAGAAAACCCCTAATTGCTTCTGCATCCAAAACAGCCAGATGTTCCCTGAAGCACTTCACCTGGCAAAGGCTCCCATAACAAAGACTCTCACAGCTTATGTCCCAAAGTCCATTACAACCTCAACACACATTTCTGCATGGCTTGCTGAGTCACAGTTACGTTCAAAATCAAAGGAATGAATAGAGCAATTTAAAATGTGATGCTTCGATGAAGAAATACAAGTACTCACACATGTCAGTGTTAAAGAGCATTTCTGGGTGTTGGAATCTACACAACAGGCACAGATCCACGAGATGAATAGAGGGGCTGGAAGCCCGGTGAGGGAAGCATACCCAATTCCTTGCCTTTGGGCAGAATACCCTAACCAAGCACTGGGGAAGAGGCCTGTGCTATGGCCCTACCAGCAGTTTGTTCTTTGGTGCAAGCAGGGGCAAGATTTGGCTCTTTCCTTCAAAGGGACACAAGGAAGGGCTGAGAGCTCGTCCTTTTTGTCCAGTGAGCACCTGAATCAAAACAGAGAAGACAGCAACCTTCCTAATAGCTACTGCATTTCCTACGCCCACATATGGACATTTAACTCCTTCCATTGCTCCCTGTAGTCTGCAGGTGATATTTTTAAGATTTAAACACAGCAAAACAGATCATTCACATTACTGCACTGAGGCACCCTACTGATTCTGCTTTTTACCTTCATAAAAAACCACCTGATAAACCCTAGTTTTGAACCTTTTCAACCCAAGCTGAAGAGGAGAATTCTCTCCAACTTCACTGGAAAACTAAAACCTGAAAAAGTCAAATGCAAAGAGCTTTAAAACTTAAAAAAATATTTTTTTCTTTCTGCTCAATGAGTTCTTTTGACAATTTTTGTCCTTTTGAACTTCACAAGATTTGAAGAAGAAAGTGACAGGCAATGCCAGAATCAGAATGATGTGGTCAAGAAATATGGTCACTGGTATGAAATTATTCAAGTTAGAATTCTAATTATTGCCCCTTGAGAACTATTACTAAAAACTAGTTTAAAAGAAAAAGGAACACAAGCAAAAAATTGAAGTCCAAAATTCTTGTTTTGCATCACCATAAAGTAAGAAAGCAGACAGCTGAGGCAACTGTACACTATATGCAAAATTATACCCCCCCACCCCCTTTTACTGGGTGATGTAAAGATTTGTTCTTTCCAAGCAATATCACATCTATCAAATTTGACCAAATGATATGTATTACCTTGGAAAAAAACTAATTAATTCTATGGGACATCTTTCCATAGTTTGATCACCTTCCTAATCACCACTGTGTCTTTACTCAATGGCCCATGACATGTTATCAAACAGTACACAGGAAAAAATGACTCAAGGGCAGAGAAAAGAAATCAAGAGTAAAGGTACAACAGTTGAAAGGAAACTTATTTCACTTATACATCATCACAGAAAATACTGTTGCTTAATGTCTGCAAATGTTCAAGGTAATTTCCCAGTATAATGGAAGGTCAATTCTTGAAGTGATTTTTATTCTCAAACAACAAAAAGTCCCTGAAATAGGAAGGCGTGCTGTCACTTTGCAGGCCATGAATACAGACTGAAAAACAGTGGCCCATATTCCTCTGTGGCAGATCCACAGCTGATGAAGGTTATGGAGCTGACATGATACCCCCTCACAGAACCTTCAACACATTGTCCCCCACTGCAGAGTATGAAGAGAGAAAAAACTGAGCTTGAGATATCACATCACCAAACCGCACATCCACCAGAGCTCGGTGACAAACAACTGCACCAAAACCAACACAAGCCAAGACACCTGCCAGGAATCAGTGCTCTCAGTCCCAGAGCCCTGCAGAACACACAAACCAACCAAGCATTTAAATCCCTCCCTGTCTTGAGCTGTGACTTTTTCGACAGTCCCCTAATCCTGGTATCACTGTGATATGCCACAACACAAGAACCAGAAACAGATACAAATTTAAACCTAGAACAGAACAGCTGTTCATTGTGACACAGCCCTTAATGAACTTAATGAGCAGTATCAAAGCATAACATGAGATAGATAACACTGGAGTCCTCATCCTATAGGAATCTTCTTTACTCTTCAGAAGAGTAAAACAAGCCCTTTGATCCCTCTTCTTCTGATGCCTAATCCTCACCCCAACATTAACCTAGGATTTCACAACACACCCATCACACAGGAGAGCTCAAAAACTAGAACACTGCACTCTGCTAATTCCACTGTAGACCCAGGAGCCTTCTAGACCCTAACAGTAAACATAACCTGCAATTCCTCCATTCCCAAGTAAATAACCTGTACAAATAGGATTTGCACACCTCTGCAAAATACTGTGCTAAGTATATCCCATATTGTATACAGTGACTATGGCAGCACTGCAATTAACTTAAGGTTGTCAGAGTCTGTTAAGAATAGTTTGTTTGGCTTTCGTTCTGGGTTCGGTTTCTTGCTTACTTTTAAAAAATATTAAAAGCTACATTTATAGGTGGAATCAGAGGCATGCTGGGCTGGGATGAATGCTGGTAACACATGGAAACATTGGACTAGCTTTCATTCCGGGGTATTTCTCTGGTGAGGCCACTGATGGAACATTTAGGTGAGAAGAAAGTCAGCAGAAGGCAGGGAGTCTCCTGAATATTGATATAAATAACTGCAAAGGCTATCTGGAGTCTGCTGGTACATACACAAAAAAGTATGATTTTATCGATGATTAGGGCACTTGATTTTTTTTTGGCCCTTTTCTAGGTTTCGATTTTGGCCTAGCTAGTGAGTCACATTTCCCTAACTGTCAACGCAGCATTTTAGCACATGGAAAGCAAACCTCACTTTCTTTGACAGTCAGACCTTAAGATGTGTAGTCTCAACCTTACACCCAACACAGGCTGTAAGCTCTGATGCAGTCAAAGTAAATAAGAGTTTCTTCTTGTCTGTCACTGCCACTCTTCAAGGCAGAGGTAAGATCCTGTCAGTATCAGTCAATTAGTAACAACAACTTCCAAAGCTGAGCTCTGCCTGCCTTTAACCCACAATGCTCCATTTTGTGCACTGCAGCTTCTAACTCTGGCCGGGCAAGGAGTGCAAAGCACATTCAGCAGGATCCAGCCTTGAGAGGACAATTCATATTGACATTTACAATGTGCATTTCTTATTGCAACAAAAGATGCATATGATCACAAAGCAGCATAAACTTTCTGACTAAATCCATCCTCATCTGATACTTGCCAGAGATTGTATAGCAAAAGAATCCGCTGACTTTAGGATTGAGGAACAACCAAATAAAAGCTTCAGGACAGGACCACCTCTCGTCCTATGCCAGACTTCTGTTCAGTGTCTCAAGTCAGACAATGATACCACAGCAGGCCAAAGGATAGGACTCGTGTTCAACTGTCTGTAAGCACCTTTATTCTCCTACCAGTGATCCCTCATTATTTCAGTCTCTTACTCCTCCTAACATAACGTCAGTCAACAATTTACTCCCAAAGCATTACAGGCCTAATCCAATTCCTCCTGACAGAACTGGAGCTGGAATAGATCCATAACGCAGACATACCTGAGCCAGATGACACTGGAAATTCAACATCACACTGTTGAACACCTAGTGTCTCACCAGATGAGAAATCTCTCGGCTGTCAGAAGACTGGACCCACTGATGCCCCAAATGGTTTGAAGACTAAGTTGTGGGCCCCACTAAAGCACAAGTTCTCAGACAATGAACATAGTGCAACACAAGTTCTACTTCCTACAAGAATTGCTGTTTGCTTCATATACACAGCATACTTCTGATAGATGGGGATAGTTTTTTCCACAGCTGGTAATATTTTACTTGGATGTGTTTATTTTTCCTCAGTCTCTCTCTGACTCAAAGATATTGCCTTTATTTTAGTTTTCCCCACTCTCAGAAACTAAGAGGGTTTTTGTAACCAACTGTACTAAAGAAAATACTTCCTAACATATTCCAAGCTAAGATTTGCACGCTCTTCCCTGCCCTGACCTAAGGATGCACGTAAAGTCTACTTGAAAAGGTATCCCAGCTGGAGTTACCAAGACTGGCTGATGACACAAGCCATTATTTGTCAAGATTCCAGTTTCTGAACTTGATGAGTTTGCGCAGAATCCTAAAAGTAGTCCAATATAAAACATATTTAAAACAAGAAGCCTTTGGGAGTAGCCAAGTGGAATACTTAAGGAAAAAAATGATCATGAAAGAAGCTGTAGAGGATTTATAATTCTGTTTTGTTTGGATCTGTACAGTAGCCTAGCCCCTAAACAGAAACCAGGTGGGTTTTTTTCTACATGTGCTTTACTTTCTTTATTTGAGAGTTGTGGGAATTATGGTAACCAAGCAACACCACAAACCTGGAAAGCCCTAGTTAAGACAATTGCTGCTACCCTGATGAGCCAGGATGTGTTCAGTGCCTAGAGGAGCTATGGGATTTCCATTTTTGTACACTCCAGGGGCCACAAGATCCTAAGAAGAATGAGGAAACTATTCTGTACAACCTGTGGACTCTCCATGCCTCGGTGTGAAAACTGCCTCCCTCTGAAATCAATTTTGCTGTCACTTGGGAGTCCACTGTGAGTTTTACTTGCCACTTTTGCAAGGTCAATCTGGTCAGGAGAGCTTCCCTTTACTGAGGCTCGGGAACTCAAAAATACTGGGTCTCAGCATAACTGTTAAGAAATTAAAAATAACATCCATGGTTTTATTAAAAATATCACTGTAGACGCACGTAAATTTGAGTATGTTCATTTACACAAAACACAACCTTATAACTAAACGTTGATGATAAAAAGTGTAACTAAATTGAAAAAAAAAAAAATCCACAATGTCATTTTCTGGTCAGAAGAGCACATCGGAACAATCAAGCATTTTACAGCTTCTGCAATGAACAACAGCTGAAATAACTCATTTTCCATGCAAGTGCAATCAGCACTATTTTCAAACTGGCACATCCTCCATGTAATCAGTCTTCAGCCTCCCAACAGAAGGAGAGAAGCTTCTGAAGGAAGCAGTACTCCTTACTTTGCACACTTAAGCAAAATCAGTTGTGCCCTCACTCTGTCAAATGGTTTTTATTCAGCATTTTATAAAACAATTTTTAACTGCTCCAAAACAAAAGTAGACATTTTCTTAATATCAAAGTCAATATATATATTTTTATATAAACATTTCAAGATATAAATATATTCTGAGAAATAAAAGTATGCAAATGATGCTTTTTTAAAAAGTTAAAATTATCTGCTTATCCAAATAAGCAGAGGCAGAAAAAATATGTCTGAGTGCATATGCTTGAAATTGAATGAGGGGTTGTTTAGGAGACAAAGGGCGACTACTGAACACAACCAATGTGTGGTGGATCCATCAAGGCTGTGGATACTGAGTTTATGCTGCCATTCAGCAGACTGCACCTTAGTCTCACAGGTAAGACAGTGAGATCACTACCAAAAGCAAGACAGCCCAGCTATAGCATATGTGTGCTTAACACACACGCTATGCGGGTATTGAGAGTCACAGAGTGCATTGAAAGGCTCAACCCCGCGGAACAGGTTTCCAACTTTTTCTCATGCTGACATCCAGCTGATACTGGGTTTTATTGTGTAGTACCTGATATCAAAGACCACAATAAATAAGAATTAAAATCACCAAGAAGCCCCAAGTAGAGACCACATCTAAGGATGTCCCCTAAAAGTTACATTACATAAAGGGGCCTCAGGGGACTTGGTCTTTTGCCACCACTGCTGGGCTCCTGAAAAAATATCACACCAGGACTGCGAAAAGCAGAACTGTTTGTCAACACATCATCGTGTGTTGAGTCTGCCTTTGTAACAGCATAAGAGAATCTGAGTTTGAAGAACAGAGCATTTCCTGGGAATCTTTACTGGGAAGTAGCCCAGCAGAGGGATGTACACTCTGCATCACCCATTGGAGCAGGTACTACTGGGCTGCATCCTGCTCAGAAAGCAAGCACCATGCAGGGCCCAGCAGGGCACCAGCAATGGGATCCTCAACTCCTGTTCCACCTCACTCCCTTGTAGTTGCTCTGGACAGGAGGAGGATTAACAGCTCCCAGACTGCCATCGCCTAAGCAGTTTCACACTTCTTCCTGACAGTCCTGTAAGAGCTGAACACAACCACAAAGCACGTTTGCACAGCACAGTGATTAGACATATTCCTCCTTATATAAAATTCCAATCCTTATTTCTCTCCACTTAGAATGGAGAAATACTCTTTTCTTGTGCAATCAGATTCTAAGAATGGGACCATAATGAACAAAAATGAAGAATGAAATCAATTTACAAATGTAAATACAACTCCAGCCTCTTTTGAAGCTTTAATAGGAAGGAGGAGCAAAATTACCTAGGGGATCTTGGTCAGGCTCAGCCATGAGTGTAAATGAGATCTCATTCCCATGTGGCATTTCACATCACAAAGGAAAACACAGAGCTCTCACTGCCCTGAGACAGAAGGTTCCAAGAAACAGTAATTTGTATGTCAAAGCAGCCTTTTCATGGGAATGACATGCAAATAACAAAATAACACCCAAAGTTTTTAAGCAAACTTCTCACACTGGAACTTGGACTGTTTCACTGCTGACTTAAATTACTTTGGCCTGGGCTTCAGCTGAAATGCTTGTGTCAGTCTTT
Source organism: Pomatostomus ruficeps (assembly GCA_013400735.1). NCBI lineage: Eukaryota > Metazoa > Chordata > Aves > Passeriformes > Timaliidae > Pomatostomus > Pomatostomus ruficeps. Next base: position 24,926 of record VYZT01065312.1, read on the forward strand.
TAGTTATGAAGGAATCTGGGTAAAATAAAGCAAAAATACAGCATGGTTTTCTAGTCTGCTAGTAAGTTTGGATAAAAAGCAAGTAGGTGCTGGTGCAAATCTTGAATGCTTTCAGTGAACTCAGATATACCCTATGTTAAAGTAAATTGAAGTTTGCCTCAGTTTATTGGCATAGCATCTTCTATGTGGATCATTTACTCTGAATTAATGTCTGCATTTACTTTCCTAGGAACAAACATGCATTTACTGCTGACACTGAGCCTCAGCAACTGATCTATGACTTGGCACCTCTGCTCCAAGTGCCTTTGAGATACCAAGAGTAAAGTTTGTTCCAGTAATAAGCACTCACCCACAAGACATAGTCTAAATATTTTATGGTACACTAAAAAAAGTAACATCCCATTTAATGACAGAAAGTTGCATGGAAAACATTAAATGCATGCCATGTGGCCAAGCTACCATCTCTAGCTCAACCTCTGCTTTGTGAATTACCAGACTGCTGTTTGTTTTAGCTCTGCAAAGTTGTAGTACATGGATGTTACTTATTTTTCCATATTATTTCCTACGATATTTGCTGCTTAAGTAGAAGAGGAGAGTGGCACACAGTGCTTACAACCTATCTTTCTTGTTTCCAAAGTCTCCTGGCTTTCACAGATGGACCTGCATGGTGTAAGCTCTGCTCAACATCACCCATAACTCTGGTCCTCAGTATAAACAACTGAGGCTTTCACATGTAAGCAACCACCTCAACATCCATAGCTGATTTCAAACATGCACACTGCCTGACCACCTCATGTTCACCTTGATCACCAATATAGAAAATACTAAAATTATCTCAGCCACCTTAGCATGGAAGTACATTTCTTCTAGTGAACTACCAAAGTCAATGAACTAGAGAAGCCACATAAGCAACTCCTGGTGTATGTTCAGGAATGCAGCACAGTGAATGAGCCGACTATTAAAAGCAAATTACAAAATAAGAGTGAGATGATTATATCTTTTCACAGAGTGACAGATTGGGTAAGTTTGGACGGGACTGCAGTGGGTCATCTGGACCAACCTCCCTGCTCAGGCAGGGTCATCCCAGAGCACATTGCACAGGATTGCATCCAGACAGTTCCAGAATATCTCCAGGCATATTGAGTACCTCTCTGGGCAACCTGTTTCAGTGTACCATCACTCCCACAGTTCAGAAGTTCTTCCTCGTAGTAAGGTGGAACTTTCTGTGGTTGCGTTGCTGGTTGTTTTTTGGAGGTAGGGGGTGTTAAACTGTAATCCATGAACAGATACCTTCCTACCTTTGTGTTAACACAGATAGTTAATGATTTATGGTCTGTCTCTTACAGAGTCCATCTCCTGTATTTTCCATTTCAATTAAAAGCAGATTTCTTCCCAAAGCTCTGTGATCAGTACTGGAAACTGAAAATGTCCAAAAATGTAGCGCGTAAGAATCCCTGAGGTCCCTCCCAGAAAAAATCCTAAACGAGCAAAAGGCAAAGCCTTTTATGGAGTCTGGTACCAAATTTGTTTAAAGACAAAATCCAACAAAATCAGCACACTCAGCAACAGCCCTTGCAAAGCACCCCAGCTGCCAGCTGGCGGCAGCTCCAGTGGTTCCCCATGCCGGCCAGAGGCCTGGAGAAGGAATGCAGCTCTGCAGGAGCCTCGCTCCCTCTCCTACACGTGGGGAAGCACCCTCACATCACTCCGACCTTACAGACTGACGCTTCAAAACGAGTTGTCCTTGCCCAGGTCTTTTGGCGCTGCAGAAAAACAGCCCCTGCTATCACATGTTTGACCATTTCCCTCTGTTGAACCACTTCTGCAGAGCTGGGTTCTGACTTCACAGCCAGCTCAGTGAGGATGCAAGGCCTCACAGGTCAAGTGCAGCTCAGAAAAGCACCATACCATGGTATAAAATGTCTGGGTTTTGTCACTAGTAACAGCAATCCTGAGGTTTTTCTTTTTTAATTCACAGAAATCTCTAATACCAGGCTAAGTAGCTCTCTAGTTGGAAGAAGATACTATTCACTTAAAATAGTGAACAGTAGTTTTAAAGTGTGCTATTCAGTTTAATTAATGACTGAGTTTACATTGCTGCATTCTTTTAATATGATGAAACAATGCTAATGACTAACCTTTTTGCAGTTTAATAGACCTTGCAACTACAGGATGATCCCTCTTCCATTTAAAAAGTCCCTTGCTACAGCTTAAGAAATCATGTTTTGCTTTTTAACAATTCTCACTAAAATGCTTTGGAAGGCACCATCATTCACTTACAGGCTGATGTTTAGAGGATTTAACTGTACACAATTGCAATTATAACTTCCTGCACTCAGCGCCCCTGGAAATCCAACACCGGGACAGCAATTAAAAATTCCTAACCTTTCCTCATCTGTAGGGTAATACACAAAATAATCATTGCTATATACAGGTAAACTTCAGAGAAGGGAATCAGGTTTTAAATGCCAATATGTCAACCTCACCCCAGAAGCTAAGGAAATGGAAACCCATCATTCTTTGTCAAGAGATCACAGAATGGGTAAGGTTGGAAGAGACCACAGTGGGTCATCTGTTCCAACCTCCTTGCTCAAGCAGGGCCATCCTAGAGCACAAGGCACAGGATTCGGTCCAGACAGCTCTTAAGTATCTCCAGTGAAGGAGACTCTGCACCACCTCTGGGCAATCTGTTCCAATGCTCAGTCACCATGCAGTAAAGTTCTTCCGCATGTTCAGGTGGAATTTCCTCTGCATCAGTTTCTTCCCACTGCCTCCTGTCCTATTTCTGTGCACCACCAAGAAAAGCCTGATCAATCTTCTTGAGACTCCCCCTTTACATACTTACACACATTGACAAGGTCCCCTTTCAGTCATCTCTTCATTGTAATCCTCACTGTACTCAGGGCAGTGCAATGGATGAATTTACACACATGACCATTCGTTGCCAGACTATGCAACAGCAGAGTGACTTCCCAGACTGCCAAATTATGGAATCACAGAATGGTTTGGGTTGGAAGGGACCTTAAAGATCACTTAGTTCCAACCCCCAAGCTGCGGGTAGGAACGTGAATCGCTAGATCAGGTTGCCCAAAGCCTCATACAAACTGGCCTTGAGCACCTCCAAGGATGGTGTCCATATCCAAACAGCTTTCCTTGTTCAGAACTTCCTTAGTTTTGTAGGCTTACTCTCTTTACTACAAAATAAAGTATAACCATTATAGAGTACTCTACATCCTGAAACACCCTGAGGACTCTCATCCCTCTCACAGAACAGCCAGAAGATTCAGGACTGAGCACTAAGCGGAACAAGAGGCAGCACACTGCTGCAGCCTGCTCCACAGCTGTCTCTCATGTCATATTCTTGGCTAAAGACATAGAACCAAACTCCTACTCACATCAAAGTGCTGCAAAACTGCCAATACATGTAGAGGTCTGACAGGACCTTAGTCTGAAATATCTCTTCCCCAGAAACTCAGCTACAGAGAATGTAGACTGTACCTCTTTCAGACATGTGAAGGGCTTGTGTCTTTCACAACAGGAAAAATTTGTGAGGCTACCAGCCATGCTGTCATGCAGACCCAATAGCACACAATTAGAATCATCCTGTATCAAAAAGCCCAACCTTCCTCCCCACCAGGGCTTCTTGCAACCAGCACCTTCTGCTCTCTTCACTACCACAAGCCTACAGGCACTCTTCTTACACAGCAGCTGCTGTAGTTCATCTGTGTTTGCCTCACACTTCAGATCTCTTCAGAGCACCTCTTACCCCACCTGCACTAGAGCTCTGTGCACCTGAGAGCACACATTCGATCTTTTCACTCCTTTTTCCTGTTCTTTCCTACATTTCAGACCTGGCTGCCTCTCTGCTGGCCAGATGAATTATCCAGTCCTTTTCAGCTTCCACTGTGTTTGTATACAACATAATTTGGTTATTGTAGAGGAATGAACCCTCAAGGATTTTAACGAGAAGTAGATTTCCTTCTTTCATCCTAGTAAGAAAATGTGTGCAGTACATGGGAGACCTCAGTAGCTGTGGAAACAGATGATGAAGCTCCTCTGCACCTTAGAGCTGTGCAGTCTATCTCCACACTATCCCTCACTCCACCATACCCAGCGCAGGGACCACAAGCTCCAATTCTAACACCAAAGCACAACCTCATGACAGCACCTTAACAAACCAGCCAATTCAAAACAATTTCTAGCCAAAACTAAGTTATTAATGGGAAACAGAAACACAGTAAAGGCAACATTTCATTCAGACCTTGTCCCAAAGATCACGAAATCAAATTCTACATGGGCTAGTATCACTGCATAAGATAGTTATTCCCTCAGCAACGCAGAAAGGAGAAATCCCATAGTGATGACATTTTGGGACGTGTAGGTTTTCCACTGCTAGCATAACCCACAGCTTCTGAATACATTCCAACTGAGAAGTACCACCACGCCCAAACTGCATGTGCAACGGTTTCATTGCATTTAATTTTACACAGAGAACCATACACAGCACTGTAATTTAGATACTAAAAGTGAATAGCTTAAGTGTAGTGCAGAAGAGGAAGCCACAAACTGGATGTGTGTAGGACAGCACATACTGAAAGCTGGTTTTATGTACCACTAAGTGATTTAGTCTGAAACAACCATTTGAGTACGTGCTTGACCTTCACGTCATCCAGAGCCCAAATACTCTTTCTTGGCAATTGTACCTAACCCAATAAGAAAGCCTCAAGTCCTGATCTGCCACCATGAACCACTCTTCTGCAGCGATGAAAGCCAGGTGCCACAAGCAGCATTCAGGCAGACACTCCTGGGCTGAGGCTTCAGGGCAAGTACTGCACACATTTCTAACAAAATTACCCAAGACCCTGAAGAGCTACCCTCATTTGGAAATGTCTCATAGCACCAACAATATCTTTTGGTGGTGCTCCAGGTAAGACTCAGTCAGGCACCATAAATTCTTGCATGGATTTTACACAAGGTTGGGCCAAACAAACACCAGTCTACCCACCCCAAATGCAAGGTGTTTATTTTGAAATGCTGCCAGGCAGGTTGGCTTGAGCAGCACAGAAAGATAATTCCGTGAGACTGAGCTGTCAGCACAACAGCGGCAGCAGCTTCCTGAATGCCAACTCAAAACACACCCACAACCTTCAAGGATAGTCACCTTCCAAGAAATCATGCTCGCAGTTCACTTGGCTATGCACAGCACAAACAGATAACATTGCTCAGCTCCACCCAGGACATAAAAGAGCATCGACCCTCTTAGAAACACAGTTCATGGAAACACTGGGCTTAAGTTAACAATTTAAAAGAAAAAAAAAAGAAAGAAAAAAAGAAATAGACCTTCAGTCAAAGAAAATCAAATAAAACTGTACCAGTTCACACAGGCCAAAATCTGTCCCCAACTCCGAGTAGCAGCACTGGTATTCACAAACAGGTGAGGCTTCTTTGCCATTTGAACTCTTACCTTTCCAACACTTGGGAGATTAGATTCGTCAGTAATTTAAATACTGGACACAGTACACTGCCATAGGCATTTTTTCCAGCCAGCAAACCACTCGAGAGAGTACTGAAAGGCCTTTTATGAAGGCCAATCGCTATCCCTTTCTTGAATGACCACATGAAAATCAGTGACTGTTCCACAATGGTTTGAAAGGGCCTTTTGTCTGAAGGAAAGGACAAGGAGTCACAAAGTATTGCAGATTCATTTGTAACTCATGGCTTTTGAAGAAACTGCATAGCTTCAGTTAAAAGCAAACCAAGAAAAGAACAAGCTTTGAAAATGTTATGCCACAATCCTTTCCTACTATGTACATGCAGAGCATATTTTTAGTCTCTTTTGTATTATAAAAAGATGGGCTGGCATTCTATATTATTGTTGTTTTACAAGAGAAGCTTAAAACATATGCAGAATTTTGACTTTATTCCCAAACCCTAATTAGGGTCTGCAGCACCATCGTATAAACAGAAAATCATCAGAAGCTTTTTCTGGTACAACATCTAGTAAAAGTGTAATTGTACTGGGATAATAAGTGAAACCATTGTCACTGTTCCTTAATAATCACTTTAGTAATTGAGCAAATGTGGCATCGCCCATAAAGTATAAGATAGCCAATTCAAGAAAGACTTCTTTTATAATGAGAAACCAGCATTAGACTCCAATTTTGAAGTCTGTTTCTTAAGTCCCTCACAAAATAAAAGTCAATTACATCTGCCAACAAATTCCCATAAGAAAAAAATGTTTTACTTCTCCACCTACCCCAATGACACTTCAGTTCTCAGATTTTATATGCAAAGTCGCACACACACTCACAATGGGATTTGCACACATGATTTCATTATAGGGTTTCTAAACAAGCTTCACATGGACAAACTTTCAGCAGGAATGACAGTGGAAACAAATAACCTAAGGCAGATTTCTTCTAACCCATACCCGGAACTGGGGAATTACTGCACTTCCATTCAGACACAGGAGTTACAGCTGACAGACTTGCCCTCTTCACCCATATGTTCCACCCACATACCATGAAACTACACAGTGAAAAAGTGTCAGTTTTCACTCCCCAGCTCCTTGCCACATCCCAGAATTTATATTCCTTGTGCTCCCACAATGGCACCGAAACCAAACAATGTATTTTTCACACACCATTGGTCAAGGTGCCAGTTACACTTAGCTCTTCTGACCAGCTTATCACATTACATCAGGCAAGGAGCTGGTCCTTGGCATGTTACAAGACTGCATGAAGGACAAACTTTTGCTGTAGGAAGCAGCCACAATGCCACTTCCCAATATACACTGGAAGTAAAAGTCCTGCCATGACAAATACACCCCCAAGGTAGCTACACACCCCATCACCTCATGCTCTCCAAAACACGAGCTCACAGTTCTGAGGATGGTAAAGAGACTCCTGCCAATGCAAAGTAGAAGCTAAACAATGCTGCACATCTTGAAGCTCAAGGTGCTCAGAAACCCACAGGGCACAGAGGTGTGATGTGAAAAGCCCCCTGTTAATCTCAGTGAAGTTCAGGACCAAATTCTTTGATTCAATAATGATATGGAGCAGTGCTTTCAAACAGCTTTCAAACAGGAGAAGGTGCCCAGTCAAAAACAAAGGTACTTCACTACTGTTTGTTTTTATATGAGAAGAAAAAAACTGTGAGAAAGTTGGTGAAGTATCTGAGGAAGGAAGGCATGAGGAATTGAGAAACTGAAGCATTGGAACAGTGCAGAAAAACACGGAGGAGACAGCAACACCAGACAGGAGTCTCATTTCTCACGAGTAATGTGGACAATAAAATCCTTGATGTTAGCTACAAATCAACTACAATTAACAGCTAACAGTTATTTTTCTTCCCTAGATCTTCGTGCTAAGTCTCACTGCCCTTGGGTCTTCCGCTCCAAATCATTACACAGCTTTACTTTTATCCTCGAGTGCACAGTGAAAAGTGGAGTTTGACCTTTCCTTTAGATTTGTAAAGTACCACAGCAGACTGAGAACATGATTGAGGTGGGGTTTTTTTTTGCATTCTGCATGACTAACACTGCTAACAGTGTGTAAAGACCTCTAAGATGTGGCCTCTGAAAACACACCAGGAAACACGGTCCCCTAGAATGAGAACAGAGGCCATGCGTGTGGGTGAAAAGGTACACAAATATAATAGTTTGTGGGAAGTAATACCAAATACAGGTTTGTCTACAACTGCTGAGAGGCACGAGTCTGGTACTTCCATGACTGCTAGAGAAAAACTTGAAGAAAATATAAAACACATTGTAGGCCACTGGAAGCTTTCTCTTAAAACCAAGCCTGAATCAATTTCAGTTCCAGACAAGCATTTCCTTAAAATTCGGGAAACAGCAGGAAGGTGTCCTGACATAGCCTCATTTCCTTTTCTTTGAGCAAGAAGGACTAGATAAGAGTAACTGCTCCATATTCAGAACCAAACCTCTCTCAACACAGAAAGATGCTTGTGTTCAATTTTTAGGCTCATTACTGTATATCAGACAAAACAGTAATTCTCAAGCACATTTCTTCTCAGGCATCTGCCTTCGCATAAGGACTGTGGAAACAGACCCGTCACTTAAGGATAACCCTGAGGTCATTTTGAAGGGTACTTGGTTTAATTCATCTTAATCATAATACTTTTTTTATGCAGTAAATTTCCCTGCGTTGTGACCTTACCTCCTTACACAGTTATACGGCACCTGACACAGTACAAGCCTTATCTTGATTAGTGTCTCATTACATTTAACAGATCCTGCTGTTCTCAAAGGGCCAAACCCCTTCCACTTCCCCAGCACAATTAGCGGGAGAACACTCACAGCCTAGCAGCAGTGTTCAGCTCCAGCAGTTTGTGATGGCGCCTCACTAAATTCATCAACCTGTTCTGAGCTGGAAATCATTCTGCATTCGCACGGTTTGACTGCATTCACAGAAACTATTGTGGCAAGGGCACAGTGTCCTGCTCACAGCAGCCTGAAGACTCTAGTTAGTGGCATTCAACAGGTTACCATCCATGATTTCTCTCATGGACAGTGCAAATACATTCCTAGTTAACCTGACATTCTACATGCAGTAATCTTTTTCCACTTTCTGTAGAAAAAGTTTTTAGTTTACCTTCTTGAATCACCAGGTTTTGGAAAATACTTTTTAACTGCATCAAGATCTCAAAGAAACAGAAGAAAAATGCCTCTTGCATACACTGGTAATTCAAACTTAAAGGTTAACAAAAAAAATTTCCACAGAAGATCATTAGTTGCCTTGAAGCACATTTTCAAGCTGAAATCAACCAAATCAATCCAGTGGAATGTGACCTGGAATGAAACAGATGGATTTTCTCTGGTGCCTCTTAGTTCTCCTAAAGAAAACAAATCTGGTAGTACAAGTGATTCACATCTCCGAACGATGAGGCTGAGGGTGGGGAAAGAGCTTACACTATTAATTTACAGCTCAACAAAGGAGGCATTGCATTCTGATAGAGAATAAAAGAATACTGCCAGCTGCCACTGCTTATCAACGAATTCCATACCTACTATTTTTTTTAATGCATAGTAAAAGAAACAACAAAGATTTTAAAAACCCAATAAACCCTAAGCCAAACACAGAAGCAGTAACAAAAAACCCCCTATCATCTTGGCGGTCTTTTACCTTGGCACAGATAAAAATGAACGTCAAATGGGTGGATTTACGCCGAAAGAGCAGCCGAGGCACAGCAAGCCCCGTGCCCACCTTGCGGTGTGGCAGCGCTGGCAGCGGCGTTCCCAGCCGTGCCGGAGCGCCCGGCGGCGGCT
>VYZT01065312.1:34808-96992 GCA_013400735.1 Pomatostomus ruficeps
GGGTCCTGCGCTCCCTGCGGGCCGGGCCGGGCCGGGCCGGGCCGGGCCGGGGGACTCGTGAGGGACGGAGAGCAGCCCCCCGGCCCCAGGCGTTGGCACATGATTTACGTGTACCCCCCTAGCCACGCACAAGTAGAACACCCACGACGCGCAAGGACAGCGCTGGGCCTCATGCAAGGAACTATTCACGAACTTCTCCGTAAGTGAAAGTAAACAGGCGACATGAGTCCCGGCCAGCAGATGAACTTCAGCATCGAGAAGAGATGACCGAGAGGGGACCTCGCCAATGTGTATAAATATCTAAAGGGCGGGTGCTAAGAGGATGGATCAGGCTCTTCTCGGTGATGCTGAGCAATAGGACAGGAGGCAGTGGGCAGAAACTGTTGCACAGGAAGTTCCCCCTGAACACGAGGAAGAGCTTCTGTACTGTGCAGTGACCATGCATGGGAACCAGTTGCCCAGAGTCTATAGAGTTTCCCTCTCTGGACACATTCAAGGACCATCTGAACGCAATCCTGTGCCTTGTGCTCTGGGATAACCCTGCTTGAGCAAGGAGGTTGGCCCAGATGACCCACTGTGGTCCCTTCCAACCTTGCCCATTCTGGAAGCTGTAAATCTCTGTGTATACTCATGGCAAACAATGACAATATAAAAATTTACCACCAGTTTTTCAGTAATTAGTGTTTTAAAATACCACCTAAAAGCTCCAAATAAAATACAGTCAGGATTGTTAACACAAAGCTTAGGAAGCAATAAATAACTGTCCACTTTAAACACTAGAATGCAGAGGTACAGCCGTACACTTGGAAAAAAAAAACAAAAAAAAAAAAAAACCAAGAAACCAAACAAAACCTAAAAAAACCCAAAAATTCCATAAACAACTATAAACTCGATTTACTATCAGTATTGGTGTCCTACACTGTCATAAGCATTTCCTTTAACCCAAACATGTATCAGTTCTCATTTTTGTTACCAATGTGTGCCACAGGTACTAGAAAATCTTAGCGTTCCCTCTGAAAATGGTTGCATACCTCTTTTCCAGCTGGTAGAAGTGGGAGTTTTTTGGTCATAGCACACTTGTACTTGACCTCCTCCCCTCAGCCAGGAAAAGCACTTCTTTCATCCTCAAACACAGTTTGGAGGCAACACTTGGGCCTTACTGTTTTCAACCAAGGATTCTGAAACTGCTGCACTGAAAATCATTTGAGGTGCAATTTATAGTAAGAACATATCCAACCCACCCTGCAAACCGGGCAGAGCTGGCAGCTTTTCCCCCTGGCAGGGAACCACCGCAGTGGGACAGTGCAAGATTCTCTGCGACAGTGGTGCCTCGGGAAACCTCACTGGGCACTTCCTACTCTGTTCAGGCACCGTGGCTTGAGTGAGTATCTGTCTAACGGACTTGTCCACCTGCTGCAGAAAGCTGGGCATGAATTACACACTCAGTGTTACCGTGAGGCCACAGGTTGAGAACCGTCTGCAGCTGGTATCATGTCTTCAAAGCTATTCAGATCTTCAGTAAATGCTGGTTTATTTTAAACTACGTAACTTGGAATGTCCGGGCTTGTATTTGTGAAGGGAGGGTGCTCTTTACAATAATGCTAACATCTGTCTGCACCCTGAGCTGTATGAATTTTGCCTGTGAGTTTTGGAAACGATTCAGAAGTTCAAGAGAACGGTGGATTATATTCATAAAACAAGGGTGCCACTGACCTTTCAGCACAAGAGAATAGATGTGAATCATGGACCTGAGATTCATCTAAAGGAACACAGTGGAAACACGTAGGATGAAAGGCTCTAAAGGCTTTACAAATTATATTTGGATGGGGGAGAGCAGGGAGAAAGAGAATGTGGGAAAAAGAAGAATGAAAAAGGATCCTGCTGTTTAGCTCATGCATAAACTGTATGTGCCTAGCCAAAGGTCACTCCTTTTATTTTCTCATTAATTTCAATGACGGTAAATGGTATATGAAGAACAATCTAAAAATAAGAACAGCCAGAAATAGCTTAGGTTTTTGTGTGACAGCGTGGCAGGAAGAAAAACCTGAACTGAAACTTCATTCCAGATTTTTACTTCTGGATTTTGAAAAAGTAGTGACTTAAAAGTTAATTATTTAAGATGAACTGTAAATCTATGTAGAAAAGTTAAGCCAAAATTAAGTGGTCTACTTTTTAATGTATTTTCCAATAAAGTTTTTATACTCTGTGTATGCTGAAATTAATTCCTGAAGAGTTTCTTTTCATCTAGCACTCTCATGAGAAATGGTGTGTTTGGACAGTTTTGAGGGGGACTTTTCTGGATTTTCTAAACACAAGTGAAAGAAATCACTAAGTACTAAGCAGCTGTAAACAAATAGAGGAGGAATAACAGCTTTGGGAAGCCTTCCGGAGCATGCAAAAGCTGGCACAAGGAAACTGCCATCCACAGCAACTGAAAGTAGAAGCTGAAATGGGAACATAAAGGGATAATGTATGTTTTCCTGTGAGGGTCATGAATGGCTGCCTCAAACAAATCTTCAGGCAACAGGAGCTCTTCATACAGAGACTGATGCAACATCTGCCAACCTTTTTTTCTAGGGAATAACGGGCCAATATCTAGAAGGTGATCTCCAGACAAGGTGACACAGATTCCACAGCAGCACCGAAAGAATTTTAGCATTACTCCACCAGGTTTTTAGTTTTTGCAGCAAATGTGCAAATCTGCATTGACTTGCAGCATATTTGACTGTATGCTGAGCTTACATTTTCAAAAAGAGGACACCAGCTGCCCAGAGTTTTGTTCTCATCTTCTGTTTATGCCAAATAGCAGCAGGAACCTTACGGTTAACACACATTGCAGTGGTTCACTTTCTGGGTAGAGGTTAGTAATTGAAAAAGGTAAAATGATAAGCAGCAACAATTAAGCATCCCAGCTGGAACATTTGGGCTATATTAGATGTGAGATTACCTGCTCAAAGCGCCAGCTTTGGATTTTGCATTAAATCCTTAGTTCACTGTATTTCCTGCACAACCATGGTCATATTTCTGATGTGACCCCAGACAACTCATTTGATTTCTCTCAGCCTCAGTTTGCCATCTGCAGAAGAAGAAAGGAATTTCCAGACCTCAGTGTATATGACAAAGATTAAGAGATTCACCAGGTATAACTGTACAACGTAGTAACTTTGGCAGGAAAGGTGCCTTAATGATTTCTTGCTCACTTATAGCCTCCCTGACTCCATCCTGGCACTGTCATCTGTTATTCTGCTCAGTTTTTGAAACCTACCTGCAGTCCAGATCACTGAAATGACCTGGGTTAAAAATACCACACCACACCCCCCTTTCTTTAAAGATTTTTTAACTGAGATCAGTTGATATTGAAGCTCCAGCAGCTGGTGACCAGTCATGAAAAGGACCTTGCAAACTGACATGTCATGCTCTAACATCAGATAATGAGCTGCAGTAATCCAGAGGGATGTCACAACACAGCCTTTATAAAGTCGTTGTTTTTGAAGGGGAAGGACACCCCTCACACATGATACGGGTTTGTACCTGCTCCTGCTTGGTTCGTTTTGGGGCTAGGGATGGAGCAGGAGCAGCTGAAAGCAAAGGTAATAGAACAATTCCATAGGGATGTATTTTATCTCCTTGCTTCTTCAAACACCCACTGCTCCCACAAGACTGACAGACTCCAACGCTTCCGTTGCATCGCGAACGCCACATCCTCTTGGACTGCTTCTCGGCAATCAGTTCTGAAGTGCTGCCTGAAGCAGGTCACTGCCATTGTTCCTGGCTTACAGATAAGAGACAGCAGCACAGAAAGAAACGGTGCAGAGAACTTGTCAGCTGCAGAAATCAAGCACAGGTCTTCTGAGTCCTGCCCAATGCACTGATGACAAAGCCCCATCTCCTGCTATTTGGTGAGGTCTGTTGCCTCCCCGGAGGGACAGTGTGCCACGTGCAGCAGCAACAGGACACCACACAGCAGGAAAGAGAGGTGTCTGGAAGGGAGCTGGGGTATGTCTCTCTAAATATGTATTTTTTTGTTGGTTTCAATACCAGAAGCAGTGATTAAAATTTGTTAATTGGCAACAAATTAGATCAGTTGAAATTCCCCTGGCTCAAAACTGTTTCTGGCTCACAACAAGGGAAAATTGATTCAACACAAAAATTTGGAAATAAACTGGTACAGTCACAATGGTCTGGCAACAGATCTGAGGGTGAAGATATGGAAAACAGCAAATTACATGTTGTGCAGCAGTTGCTAATCTAGGGCATAACTATAAAAAAGGTCTTCTAAGCCAGGAGAAGGACTGATAATAACATTTTATCCTGGTTTTTGTTAACAGCAGTTAAAAACTGGAATGTTAGCGGAAAGAAGTTCAAAGAGAGGCACCAGAAGCGATTAACAGGAATATATCTTCAGGAGATAGATGTTTACATGCTTGGCTTAGAAGGAAGCAGCCAAGCAAAGAAAAGACAGAGGATCCTTTCAAGGGACCTGGGTGGAATCCCAAAGAGCATTATATAGAGTATAAGCATGGAAAGAAGAAAAAGAGAATTCGTGATAACAAAAAATTATGACAGTCACAGTGGACCAAAACCCTAGAGAGGTTGGCTTTCCTACATGTTATCAGCAGAAAGTTGTATTCAACATTCAGAAAAAATTTAGAAACAGAAAAGCCTCTCCACTTGCCTGTGTGATCCCAAGCAAAAAAAATGAAGGACGGCACCTTTTTTAGCTCTCAAAGCAGGTCAGATTCAGAAAGAATAATTCACAACCCACACATAAGTCAATGGCCATTATGTTTGCTCAGACAAGACCTGAATTTGATTAAATGCTTATGAGCACGCAGACTATATACTATATAAACAAAAATCTGGTTTGCAATGAGATTATTTATATGAAAGATAATTTCAACTGCTTCTCTGAGATCTCACATTTGGTTTAAAATACAAAGTCCTCAAAGGACTGTGACGAAGTGCAATATTCTAAGAAATATTTTTACTTTCACTTTTTTTTTAAGATTGGCAAAGAGGCTGATTAAACCTTCACAGAAACATGCAGCTGAAAAAAAACAAACCCTGAGCATTTTCTGATTCCAGAAGCAATGCAGCCGTATCTTGTAGTGTCTAATGTTTCAGAGTGAGTGGACTTGAGCAGGGTGGTAAACACTTAAGAATGACTGAAGTTCGAAAACAAACAAAAAGAAGCCTTGAGCTCACTCTTGTAGTAAATAGGAAAAAAGTGAGGGAAAGCTTGGCAAAAATCAGCATAATAGTGGGCTTATTGTTGAATCTGAAAGCTTCATTTTCCAACAGTATCCTTTTTCTGGGAAGCTGCACAACCACTCTGAAAGCGCTTTCTATAGAGATGATAAATCTGTGGTGGAGATTTATGCACATTCAGATTAAGTCAGGAAATCAGTAATGAAAAGGATAATTAAATAGAAAGACAAAAACCTAGAAGAAAAATTACCAAAAGCTCCCAAAACAAACACAGCTAACAATACACCATATATATCAGGTCCTGGGATTCTGACTCTGACTTTGGCACCCATTCTTGCTTGAGCAACACACAGGGTGAGCAACCTCATCCTCTTCCTCATTGTGTTTCCCAGGACTCTAGAGAAGGGCAGCCTGCAAAGCAGCAGATTCTGTGCGAACAAGATGAAGCTTGATATCTTTGGTCCTCTCTCTGTTTCTTTTTGCACAAGCTCTTAATTCATCAGTAGGTGAAAAAGCACAGGAAGAAAAAAATATGCTATACTTATTTATGGAATCGTTTGAGATCACAGCATTCCTGGTCCTGAGGGAGCATCCAGTACAGAGAGAGCTCTCAGTGGCACCAGTCAATCTCAAAAAAAAAACAAAAACAAAACAAAAAAAAAAGCAAAAGCTGTGGTCGGTTGGAAGAGTTCCTGATGATGGCTTGCAGTTGCTGGGTTAATGCTTGTCTCTTTGAGGACATCCACGATGCATTCGGAGTGCTGGTATGTGCTCAGCTCTAAAGAGACAGCCAGAGAGGTACCTCTGTCTGCAGCTGTGGTAGACTCCTGCCCTGTGGTTGAACCGGACCCTGGGCTAAAGAGGCTGGTCTCCCTGTTCAGCTTCAGGCACCCACCTTGAGTCCTAAGCCAGCAGCCTCAGGGCCTGCGCTGTCAGGGGAGCCGTAGGTGTCCCACTGACCCTGCAGGAGCCTTCAGCTCCATCATCACTAAGCTTGGGTGCCTCAAGTTAAACTGTGAAAATCCCCAGTGCAGTGATGACTTTGTCACAGTCTGACTTGCATGATTTTCCCGCCTGGAAAGAAAACTACCCCCAGTAACCCCGAGGCACTGTGCCACTGTCTGATCCAGCAGCTTTATGTTCCAAAAGGGCTTGGGCCACCCCAAAACTTCAGCAACAGAAGAACAGGGAACTTCCATTAGCTGGTAGCACTAGTAGATTGCTGTCATCTGTCTGGACTGGACACTGTGAACAGAAGACCGAGAGTTCATAAGCTAAATGAGAGCTTTTGTACATTACAGTCTCCATTTCATAACCAACAGCCCTGTCTTTCTAGGCACAAGTAAGCGAGGTGCTGTGAGAGCTGCTTCTGACAGAGCGGCCACTTCTTCCCTTTTGACTTTAAAAGATGTACAGCCAGCTCAGAGTGTTGATTGTAAACCAAACACACTGAATGAACAAAATTTAGCAAAAAGGACCTTCTCTTTTTTACAACTGTAACTCTAAAACATGAAAACTCAGTACTGTGTCATAATCCAGCTTTAAAGATATGGTGTACAAATGCTGCAACTCTGTGAGAATCTTTACTTTGGGCGCCATGACTTTTTTATTAATTAATTAATTAACTTTCTAAATGTTGTCCCACTTCTCTAAAGTGAATTCAGTCCTAGTGTCTGATTAATCTCATGTGGGAACTAAAGGCAGATGAAAAAAAAGACATCTAAAAGATGTGGATCTGCTTCCAAGTTTTGCAGTGCAAGATGATGTATAGTAGAAACTATTTACAATCCTTTCTTTCACACCACTGGACAAAAAAAAGCTCCACAAAAAGTGTAGTAATTCCAGTTTCTGCTTAAGAGTTCTGTTCTAGGCAGTGTGCAAAATGCCACTTCAGCCGCTGCCCTACTATCCATTCTGCTAACAAGAATAATTTACAACAGTTTGAACTTTTTTGCATGGGGCTGGGTGAGTTTATAGATGACAATTTACTTTCTGCTCTTAATACGCCAGACTCAATTAGAACAAAAATCTTCAGGTAAAAAACACCGTATCATTTACTAATTATACAAATCAGGACAATCTCCCTTAAACACCATATCTGATAACAAAGTATTCCACTGCCATTTGGAGACGTCTGGGAGTTTAACTGACACTTTATGGGTGGAAAGAAAAAATGTGTGTAACAGGGAGCCATGCAAAGCAGCGGCCACACTCAAGGACTGGCTTTGCATATGGACATTACTCTGCTCTCCTCCACATCAAAAAGTCATCTGCACAAGATAATCCTAGCCGGAAGGAAAAAGAGAAGAGCAGAACTATTCAGTGCTTTGAAGTGTGGTTTCAAGATCAACATGAAACTTATCCGGGAAGTAATGTAAATAACAAAAGTGGCACATTTAAATTATGGTTTAACTGCTAGCTCAGGAGTTTGGCAGCTGAGGTTATGGTTGATACAGTGACATGTCTGATGGTATTTGAAGGAAGGGTAGATCAACAGGCAGAGACATATAATCAAGTTGGAAAAAACAGTAAATGCTAGTCCTATAGCTTTAATGTTGTTACACAGCACACGGGGAATTAAAGGGAAGTACTAAAACACAGTAATTACAGAAGAAACTAAAAGGTATCAAACCCCCGAGGTTTGATCAATCAACAGGGTGCTTTAGAAGTCCAATGATCATAACAGAAAATATGTGAGCAATGTCAATCAGAAATTACCAAGGAAACTTAAGGTTTAATATGGAATGATGCCAAGCATAGATTTGGTTTATCTCAGAAAAGATTGAAAGGAAGCTTAACACTGTAGAATCCAAATTCCTCAAAAGCAAAAGGAAAGTGTCCCCAGGGCTCTGCACTGGGAAAGCAACACCTCTGTTTAACAAGGAGAAAGTCCCGGCTCAGAAAGTGCCTCACCCATGGCTGCACAGGAAAGCTGTGTGAGGACTGAACACAGCCCTCCACCAGGAACCTACCTTATAGCACCTGTCGAAAGTTATCCTAAAATTAGAAAAATTAAATTTAAATCTGCTTAAACAACACTATGGCTAAAACAAGAAGAAAATCTATCTAGGTGCAGTTACTTGTTTTAATGCACAAACACAACCTGCTACTCTCAAAGACAAGAAAGGACTGCTCATGGACTAAGAGAAGAGAGAGGTAACATTAAAAAACCTAGAGGACAAAACTGAAAAAGGGATATAGATATAGATATGCTGTATAAAAACCCACTGACTTTGGGGTCATCCTTCGTACAAGAGCCTTACTGTATGTCACAGAATTCAGACAATACTTCTGTAGTCGTGGTCCCCAGATCTTCTAGAATGTAATGAACATGTGCCATTTGCAACCCAATATATTATGCAAGAATATAATCCCTTATTAATTATAATCCTTAGGCTGGCTTCAAATTTTTATGAGAAAGGGATTATTCTATGCCAGAGTACTTCTCCCTGAAGAATACCTAAGGAGTTAACTCGCACATAGATGGATATTGTTACTTATCAGCACTTCACTGCCATTACCATGGCAGCAAGGCAAAGACCATTTTGTTCTGCCCCATTCTTCCCTCAGAACTGACAGTTCACTTCCAAATTCAGAATCTTAACAGAAACTAATGTCTGAGGCCAAATTTTGCATTGTGTCCTAAAAGCTCAATCTGATATGAAGTTTAATGAAAAGGTGGAACAAAAGGCTGTCGTTTCATAAGGCTAACAGAACATGAGGAGGCTGATTATGCTGTTTGCAGTACAAAGTGCATAAAAAGAACCAAACAAAACTGAGGTCAAGCATTTTCTGGGTAAAATGTGCCCCAAAAACTATCTGTATCTTCTTTTGCTGCTCACAGACAAGTGCAGGGATCAGCATGTTGCTGCTGCCTACAGGACACCTATGACTGCCAAGAAGGAACACGTACAGGGAAATGACAACAGGTTCATCAGGAACGTGTGTAAAACAGCAAGGGGAGTGCACCAGAGGGGCAGTCAAGAACATGTAACGTGCCAGCCATCATTACACTTCCCATCTGCATATCCAATAGGTTATCAATATTAATAGACAACTGGTGCAGGAGGAGGCTGCTGGGACATCAGAATTGCATTTTGTGATTTACTCTGACATTTTAGATCTTGTCTAAAGGATAAAAACAAAAGGAAAGAATGGCACACACAAATAACCTAAGGAAAATTATCACTTCCTAGCTGGTTCAGGCTCTTTGTCCGGCTCCACACAGGTCAAATAATTAAGGAGTCACTGTGACATTAAAAAATTCCTCCACCAATCCTATTCACCAAAGCTTCATGGATAAACAACTCATAGGAGTTCTCCCACCGTTCCTGAGTAGAAACAATTGGGAGGAGATAGAGAAGGCAGGAGAGCAAGGCTTAGTGAAACAGAGGCTGGAAAACAACTGGAAGGGAAGGTTGGGAAGACAGGGAGATGCAGGGGAAGCAGAAGGCAGCAAGTCTTACTCTTCTGGACAGGCGGTTCAGTGTGTGTGTGTGAACATCATGAAAGATCCAGATGATCTTCTCCACCCAACAGTGTAGTTTGCTCATGTAGGTCCTGGGAGACAGTTACCTGAACAACCTGTTCCCTCTTGTAAAACCTGTCATGTAATCCAGGTTCATCCTGCTGAGCTGACCACAAAATAACAAAGCACTTATCTGTTCCCCCCCTTAAGTCACACGCACCGTATGAGCTGTGTTTTGTCTACAGCAAAGTAAGAGTTAATATCCGCACAGGAACAGAGGCAGACAAAAAGAAATCAAGACAGGGGATAGAGTGAAACTGCAGGCTGCAACAGTTATGCCATTTGATTCCCAGCTTTAAATAAACCCTTTGAAGTAGAACAGGTGTTTTACGTTAAAAAAGCTGCTTTTCAGTCTGCATCACTGTTTACAGTTGCAAAAATTACTCCACTTGAACTCTGAACCGGATATTCAACAATGAAAAAACCAGCGGAAAGTTGATGTGCAGACCCCCATCACTCCCCCAGCTCCCATGCCACATCCAACACTTATTAGCTGCAGCAATATTAAGCCTTACATTAACAGATGACATTGTTTTGCAGGCGCAGTTCAAAAACTTTACCTTCATCCCTACAAACTACGAGCTGAATGGTAGATAGCTCCACAACTGAAAAGTCTCACTTAACTACAGAAAAAAATTATGTATCATTGCTGTGAACCTCACTTATTGAAAAGATCTTCAAGAGCCACAAAAGAGAACATGAACAAATAAATGCTGAAGCTGCTGAGCTGGATTTCATAGCACTCTCCTCTCTCCTACACCTCATTAAATTAAACAATAAATACCAAGCAGAAGTGCAAATAACTTCCTAAATGGAAACTACGTTTGCACCTACCTGAAGAAGTCTGGCGATTTTGCCAATCAAATCCACATAATTTATCCTTTTGTTAAAACCAGAAAGTTGAAGGAGAGGAGGCATGCCTAACAGAGCTTTCAAAATGATGGGTAATGTCCACACACAACAGTGGGAAAATGAAATTGTTATTTTCTACTCTATAGATCTTGCTTCAGTATTTAAAGGGTTCATCGTTGTTACCTATGAGGTCCTCAGGACTTTGGAGATTTGATAGCACTTATATTTGTGTCAAAATTCCCAAAGTTTTATATTCTCCATGAGAACTAATGAAGAGGGCCTCAACAAATACTTGCCGTGCATTTGTCTTTCTGTAACAGCTGTAAATTAAGAATTGCAAACTTGACTACCTGCAATATCAAACCTTAAGTCCCAGAAGTACTGAGCTGTAATGAAACAAGCTAGGAAGCAGTTGTTAATTTTAACTAAATTATATAAAGGAACAGCTGCATTTCCAAGAACAAAGCCCCAAACAACAAAAAGCAATGAAGAAAAGACAAGCCTATACATATTTCTTCTAAAATGGCTCTCCAAAGGGAGAAAACATCAGATTTACAATAACGGCTAATGTGGGACTTAAAGGTACAGTAAAATGCAGTTCTGATACTTGTTCCAGAGATACCAACAAATGGCTACAAAACCCCTTAGCAAAGTGTTGTGATTAAAAGACAGAAAGCTACACAGTGGTCAAGTGAGATGAAATGCTGGCAGCTAGGCAGATATGGGTTCAGGATGATATAATTTGTCATGCTCAGCATTGATTGCTATTGCAGAGCTGCTCTGGGATCAAAATCCTGATTGTAATCCATCAAACCAATAACCACAGTGAGTCGAATGGCTGAACAATTGTGATGACACATCTGGCTGCAGGGATGGTGCCAGAAATTAGGAAGTGAGGCTGCTATTAGCATGTAGAAAGCTTTAGAGGAGAGGAAAAGCAGCATGGTAATTGCTAATACTCACAACACAGGAATGATACCAAAAGTTTTATTAAAAACAAACCAAATCATGTCATGCTGATTTTTGAAGGAGAAATACTTATGCCTGCTGCTCACAATCTCACAATTTAAACAAAAGGTGTTTCTATCCATCTCTTCACCCGGTATAAGCAGAAAAGCTCAGTTCTCTTCCTAGTCAGCTACAGTCACAGGCTATGTTCAGGGAGCAGAATAGTGGATGATTCACACCACGTGGAAAGAGCTATCCCAAGCTGGCAATAGGAATGCCACTGCCACACAAAACTGATTTTGCCTGGGCCACTCTTTGCCTCTGTCTTGCCTACTAGACAGGGTGGGAAAAACCTACATGGACTGTCCATGTGAAAACCAGTCAGGCACTTCTGCCTCCCTGAAAGCAGGATTCAAGGACACTCAGCAATTCCCACCAAATACTGCTTAGCTCGCTCTGGTAACTCACCTCAGGGAAGCCTTCAATATGACTGAAATCCAGCAACAGTATTCCCCACCCTGGTTTGTGCTTCCTATTGCCTTTGTCACTTTGACCCTTCATTTCCCATCTGTGGGATTCTTGCCTTTAGTGTATTTTTTTCATCTAAATATAGCAGCTCTTCAGTCTTTTTGTCTCTCTGCTACAACCTTGGCTGCCTTTAATGGATCCTGCATGAAATTAGACCTAGTTTGCATTCTAATCAACTTTGGTGACTTATGCTTTTAATTAATCCTTAATATTCCTCCCGTCTCCATGGATGGTGCATTATAAAAACCCGTTTCTATGTGTCATTGTGGTTTCAACTTCAGGAGAAAAATATCTCACAAGTGATATGTATATACAAGAAATATATGCAATTTATCATAAAACATTATGATTTGATTCTCTCCAGCTGGAGTAGCAGACAAGTTAATATGTTTTTCCAGTTGAAAAAGTTCCATGAGATTTATTATTCCACAAGGAGCAGGGGTCCAACAAGGCCCCTGCTTGGATACAACCTCTGTAGGATTCTCAATATATTGTAACTTGCTGGATCTGAGTAACCCCTCTCCAAAACCACAGCAGGGCTCTGACTGCCTTGCACGCAAAGATTTAACAGGTTAATTGACCAAATCGTGCTCACTTCAATAGCCCCTTTGTGTTCCAAATTTGACCCACAGAAGAGCTCTAAAAGTTTAGAGCACAACATTAAGTGGTAAGTATTACTGGGTCGTATTTTGAGGTTCAGAATCAGGTGTTACTTAATTTTTATTCAGCTTCCACTGAAGTACAGCACTGAATCAAAACCCAAGGAAGGACCTCCAAATTTCACTCATTATTAATCATTTGATGTTATCAATTAAATTTAATGTTCTTTGACACCTTTTATTCTTGCCTCAGTGTCACTCCAAATAAAAGATATTCAACTGTCACTTAAAATGTGTGATTTATTGCTAGCCAACCTGCTCATCTGATAGTTGAATGAACTGAGAAGTTTCTGTGAAGGTTCTTGAAACAGTCTTTCGCTTCACTTACATTTACTGCCAGTTTCTGACTATATTTAACAATAATTACAATAATCACTCCAGAAATGACATCTGGAAAAAGGCATATCCTAAGAATATTCATAAACCAGCAACTTCTTTTAAGATATCAAGATCTCTTCCCATCATATCAGACATACAGGACTGGCATTAAGTATAACTTGCAAGTGGTTCAGAGCTGTTGGAGTTTTCTTCATACCCGTAAGATTAGTTCTCTTAGCATGTCACATCTCCTACTAAGTGTGTTTTATTAAAACATTTATTCCTGGGTTTTTTTCTGGAATAGAAGAGTTAAAAGATAAGCAGGACAGTAAAATTCTGAACCAATAATCTAAAACGCTTGGTCCCTGGAAAATAATACCAAAAAAATAAGGGGCCCACTGCCATTACTGCCACTATGATTTCACCTTCTGTTCCCTGGCAACTCAGCAGTTCGCAAGACCAGGACTAAAAGCATATTTGTCAGTCTTGTGGTTTTCAGATATTATTTGTTCAGTAAAGTAAAGCAATGCTCATTTCTACATTTTAGAGATCAGGGACACACCTCCTGTCAGCTGAGGGAGTGACATTTCAGCCAGGAAAGAAAACTTGAACTCGTTAACACCAGTGGCACGGGGGCAGATCACAGATCTGACCTCAGTGTCTCATTTCTCAGAGTCGCAGTCAGTAACTGATGATTAAGAAAGAGGGTGACAAGAAAGAAAGTGGGCAGTGTGGCTTCTCCACTAAACTCTCTCAGTTTCCAGGACTCTGCAGCTTTGGCACCTTTCTTCTGGCATGGTGGAAATTATCAGGATGAAGATCTTAATCTTTCAGGGTCTGAACAAGGGAAATGGTGAACAGCACTCGAGCATGTCACTTCAAATGAGTGACAGCTTCTAAAATCCAAATAGTTGCCTGGATCAAGGCCAGGCTCCTAAGCCCCTTGCAGAACTGAAACATTAAAATCTAAGAGACAATGGGAGAAGAAGAATAATTTCTTAATCCTGGCTGATTTTACTCAGAGACTGCCAGAGTTTGAAAGAAGGAAAGCCTAAACTGTGTTATGATCTCAGTGGTTACTCAAAGGTAGCTTCTGGAGAGACACTGGGCCAGGCTGGAGATCTTTTCCGTCCCACTTCTGCAAACTTCAAAAGAACTTTAACAAGTTATGAGAGCATTATAATATTTCAGCCTAAGGTAAGTGAAGCTCATAAGGGAAACTTACTTGCAGTTCAATCCTAGGAAAGGAAACAACCCAGCTTCGGGATCTAATCCCTTTAAAGGTAACTGACTTTATTCGGGGGAATTTTATCCCCAGCTCCTGAACACGTTAAACATATAATTACTGAATAATTATTTCTTGCATTTTTTTCTTAGTCAAGAGACCAAAAGAAGTCTGGGATTCAGAGCTTCTTGCAAACAAGAAGATACATGTTTTCAAAACCATCAGTAAAATAAATGAGAAAATATTGTCCGGAGTGCAAGATAAATGAAGGTGAGAAACACTTTTCTATATAAACCTAAAATTTATACTTACAAAATTAAACAAAACAATAAATTAGGACTATTACATATAGTCACAAGTAACAGACAAATGTAGAAACCTTGGGGTTTACTCATATGCAGGGCAGAAATATTTCATAATAATTTGCAATACATACAACAAATACACAAATTAAAAAGGCAGATTATATAAATACAGAGCTGCTCTCAGCAGCAAGTTACCCAAAGATTTCAGTGAAAGCAATTCATATCAGTATAAAGTTCTCTCCATTTCCAAAATTCTTGTTCTGAAAGTCTTTCTCTTGCTTTAACAAAATCTGGCACTTTTGCCATTCGCACAAAAACATTTCCTGTTTGTTATGTAGGAGCTGAAGCAAGAAGTCATGTAAGTGCCAGTCAGCTCTCCTATCTGAAACACTGGGGAAATACATTAGAATAACTTAGCACAGTCTAGACGGGCTCAGCACTGTCTGCCTCAAAAATTGTGGTTCAGGCTTACTCAGAAGCACAAGTTTGTTCTCAAACAGTAATATCTTTCAGAAATAATTTGTTTACCTTTGATTTTTTTGAGTGTTTGTTGTTTAGTCAAACACCCCCATGATGAATAATTTTTACTAGTTTTGAAAAATCAGAAGCAATATTTCACCTGCTCATAGCTGCCACGGAGCTAGAACTTGAACAAAAATGTAATATAGTGGAAAAATCATAATAAAATTGGGAGAGTGAACAAAACTGAATTGAATGGGGAAAGGTGTGAGGTGTCCCTCAGTTAAACATTCCAAAAAATTAGAAAAAATAAATAAAAAAGAAAAATTAGAAAACCATAAGGTTTATACTCTTGTTATTATTTGAATATTAATAATATTAAGAATCAGCTTTCTGTGAGAGCAAAAAATGGGAAAAGCCTTACCTTTACTGTAGTATTAGAAACCTACTAGTATATGAAAAGAGATGGGATGCAGAAGAGAATGCCAGAACAGACTTAGCCCATCCTGGCAGGCGTGTGTTCAACGTTGCTGAGGAAAGTTCTTCAGCCTCCTTCGATACTCCAGCATTTCAAAGCCTGTATAATCAAAAAAATCTTTCCTCTTATCAAACTTCTGTTTTCATTGCTGTGTATTAAATGAATTTCCCATGCCTGGTGGAAGGTCAACTTATCACTGTTCTTCTTAGAACAATTTCTATATTTTCATTTTTATCTCTACTTTGCTTTTCCTTTTTTTTAGACTAAGAAGTCCCTTTCCTCACTTTATCTCATTAGGTGTATTTTCTTAGCTTTCACACTACCCCAGCCTCCCTAGGCTCGGGTTCTTTGTGTAGTTCTCACAGAAACTTGTGACCTACTTTATATATACACTCAAAAAACGCACATATAGAAACAACAACATAACATTAAATCAATCAAAAAATACATTACATTTTAGTATATTTATATTAACTTATCAGTCAACAGTGTCATCACTGCCAAAAGATTCACAACCCCTCCACAATGATCTTTCTCTTTTCCTGCAGTACCTTTCTCAATTACATTTGGTGGAAGAACTTCACGGGTGTCTATTCTGTACTGAACCTTCCATATTTAAGACTATATACAAAACCCTTGGATAATATCACCAGTAGTTCTGAATTTTAAACATTTAATATTACTGGAACGTTTCATTTCTTCTAAAGGTGATGAAATTTGGAAAATTTTTAATGTTTTCTTCTCAGAGAGAAGTCTTGGGAGAAGCTCAAAAGTCTGGAGCCACAGATGCCAAGAGAAGGAAATGAGATCAAAAGACTTCCTTTCCCCCGATCCAACAGGTATCTTTCATCTAGTGCAGGTGAAGGGGGAGAATTGTGTGGCTAATTTCACTCCATGTGAGAACAGAACATAGCAATTTTCTTTTTTAACCTAAAGATGTGAAAAGAAAGACAGAAAAGCTGTACGGGGAGATTGTAAACTGATCTGAGGAGATGGAATCAGCCACGAGGAACGTCTGAAGCTGGGTAAGGAGAACATAGCAGAGAAGAGTTGTAAGTGGGTCAGTGCAAGGTTGGGTTGCTCCTGCAGGCAAATAAGGGTTACAAAGGCTCCTTAGCACTGTGAATTAGGCAGTGAAATTGGCATCCAGCTGCTCCAAAGCAGTAACCTGAAAGAATTGTTGTGCAAAGATGAGGATGGATGCGGGATGTCAATTTTAATAAAGACACTGAGGAGCTGAAGGGATTAAGTGGATTGTAGTCATAGGGAAATATGATAGAGAAGGCAAAAGTAAATTGCTCACAATTGTTCCAAGAAAAATACAGAGTATATGCAAACATGCAGTGACACAAAGTCTACAGCTAGGCATTATCCACAGCAATTTGATTAAAAACGAGACACACCTTGTCTGGTAGTAACTGTAATGGGGATGCAGCATTGCTCCAGAATCTCACAATAATGATTTTGACAACTGGAATGAAGTGAGCATGTTTTATGTGCCTGCAAAGGCCATGATCTGCCAAGACAGGGGCAGATGTCTGTCATAACAGGGATGATTTGGAAGTGTTGGGTAGAAAAGCAATCATTAAAGAGAGAAATTGGAAAGACATTTGGTGACTGAACAAAGAGGGCTAGTGACTTCTTCTACTGGCCCTAAATGAATAGTTTTAAAGAACCTGTGAAGACCTACCAGGAGGACCAAGAAGAATGCCAGGCTAAGCAAAACAGATTTTGCTCGTAACATAAGCAAATATGAGCCTCAGTGTGCTAGTGAGAAACAGGACAGAGATCACAACGTGGCTGAATAGGCTAAGGAGTCTCAGCAGCAATGGAATGTGGCAATCTCCTGAGGAAAACTGAGTCTTCAATGTCTCTACAGTGAGAAAATTATTTCAAAGAAAATGGAAAATCTGGATATAGACAGGTAAATTAAAAAAAAAAAAAGGCAGTATGATTTGGGGTTGTGGTGGCTCTGACTGGGATGGAGTTAACTTTCTTCACAGCAGCCCATACGGTGCCGTGCTTTGGCTCTGTGGCTACAGCAGTGCTGACAACACACCAGTGTTTTGGCTGTTGCTGAGCTGTGCTTGCACAGTGTCAAGGCCACCTCTGTTTCCCACTACGCCCCCACAGCCAGGCTGAGGGTGGGCAAGAGGCTGGGACAGGACACAGCTGGGACACAGAGTGACCAGAGGGATTTTTCATGNTTCCAAAGTGGCAGTTTAGAGATTGGCTGGGCACTGCTCTGCCTGTGGGTGGTGGTGGTTGTGATTCCTCATTTGTTTCCCCACCATCCCATTACTTTCTTCACCAATTAAATTGGTTTTTATTTCCACTGTAGAGTTCTCTTGATTTTGTTTTTCCTGTTTTCTCCCCACTGCGAAGAGTTGCTGCAGAGGGGGTCAGCAGCTGCTGGCTGGGGTCAGATGCTGGTTAGAAGAAGAGGCACTTTATTTAGTACTGTTCTTTCACAGAGCTTACCTTGCATTAAAGGGGAAAGAAATAACTCTAATTGCAGTGTTTGCATGTGCTGCAACCACCCAGACTTGCAACCACTACTGCAGGCAGAACAGCATCTGCCTGGAATTTCTTCACCCAGTTCAAGAACCCTTCAATGCCCAATACTCCACAGTTTCAGGAGCACTTTACCTACACCTGTGCCCGTTATAAAACCCTAAGACATAAATGTGGCCACTAATGTCAATCACTTACATTTGGCACCCTGGGCCAGCCTCCAGCTCCTTGCTGAATGCAGCAAAGTGGAGGCTGGTGTTCCGTTCTGTGCCACTTAGAGAGCCCATTTCACATTCAGGTTGCACATCACACACTCCTGGAGAATAAACCAAGCTCTCCCATTCGTAGTTTGGTTAACCGAGTGGATGGTTTCACTGGAGACCTGATAAATGTGAGATTTCGTCTCATATCCTCCAGTTATATGGTTCAGGAATATATAACCTATTCTTAAAAAGCATACATAACATTGATTCCGCCATCTACATTTTAATGATACTGAAATCCTGTTAATCTCTGGGATTTAAACTGATGGAACTCAGTTCACCAAAGGACACTAGATATTAACAAATGTGTATTTATTTTAACTGGTTTCAAATACCTGTATTTCAGTCTCATCAGATAACTACAGTTCTGTTAGTTTAGAGAATAGGTAAATTCTAAAAATAATAAGATTTAAAAATCCAATATCATGCAGAATTTCTTGGCACATGAAAATATCCTGAGTATTACACTAGACTCAGTCCGGTGAAATAGAAAAGTTTTTCCATTTACAACCCTGTACTCTCATACGGATCTCAATTTCATTTCCAAGAAAGTGAAACTGCAGAGCTGACAGACTGTGTGTCTGGGTCTTACCTGATTTACCCTTTTCAAGCCATTCGTTATTTCTGCAAAAAGGCAAAGGCAAATATTCAAGTGAAATCTAATCCACCTATTCCTAAAACACCAGTTCTAATGCAATACAACTTTAATTGAATTAGGGACAGACTCCTGAGCAGCCTTATGGGCCCAAGTTAGCAATAATTCCTACCGGTGCTAAATAAGATGAAGTTTATGTTTGATATTGATTTATTTTCCAAGAAAGGAAGGTATACTTGATTTTTGATTTCTGACGCAGAGGAGACATTAGATCATTCATTTTTGGTACAATGGTGGAACTTTTACTACTTCCTTTTCCTCTCTCCCCTGGCTTTTCTGGTGAGGTTATAGTGGTTCTCTCTTTCCATCATGTTGAATTATCAGCCAAACTACAGAAGCATTTTTCTAAAACAAAGACCTACTACAAGTTAACTTCTCTAGGAAAACTGTTTTGTGCTTATATCATCTTTCCTTGCAGACAGAGAAAATTATTGTTGATATGTTTACCAGGATTCAAGAACACAATGAAGAATGTGATCTGGGAGTCCTCACTCACTGTCAAAATTATGTATTTTTAGAGAAACAGTTTGTCCTTTCACTTGAATATAGGTGACACAGAGAACCAGGATATATACATAAATATATATATATATATATATGTATTTAATAGTGAGGTTGTCTAAGAGAGAAAATATTTTTTTTTCTTTTTTTAAAATATGTGAAAGTGATAACAGATTTGATCAGCAGAAGATGCTGGAGATAACAGGTTCTTGGCTGCTGGCTGGGTCAACAAGCCACAGGAGTATGTGTGCTTATTTTTTTTACCATGCCCAATGAAAAGGTCACAGGCAAGAGATTTAACCACATCTTCTCCCAGAGACCCTCGGTTAATCATGATTATCAATTCATGAGTTCATGATAAGCCTCTTTTTGTTCAATCTGATTTTTTCTCCTCCTTGTTTAGAAGTTGAATTAAAGCATAATTACTTGCATTATGCCACTTGTGACAGTATGAGCTGATTAGCTTGTAAAGCACTGATTAGTTTGGGGCTACCTTAGGAGAAAGCTATGAATTATAATGAAATTCACAGATAAGCTTGGAGAGGCACTTATGATATGAAGCAAATGAATTTTATATATAATTCAAAATGAGAGTATTTCATAATTGCAACCTATTATAAATGGAAGAAACGACACCATATGACAGATTATGCTAATCCCATATCCAAACAACTTGCATCATTTCACAACCAGCACATCCTTCTGGTCTCCGGTGCAGCAGCTTTGTGTCCCAAAGCGTCCCTCCCTCCTCCCGCACGCCCCAGCTCCCAGGGATGGGTTTGCTCCACACCTGGCTGATGGGAGAACACCCACTGGTTCCACCACAAACATTTTGGTGGAACCAGCGGGTTACTTTGTGACGTGTCAACACAGATCAAACTCAAACTAGAGAGCTTTGCATTCCATAGCCACCTGCTCTGCTCACTGAACCACTGGTGCTCTCAGGCCAGGGCACAATGGGTGGGCTCGCCGTAGCTCACTGGGATGTCCTACTGGGTAATGAGATTTTGGAACAGAAAACAGAGTCATAGCTTTTAGTGCCTTTTCAGCACATATGAGTAGGAGAATTCAATCCTCAGCACTTTTCAGAACTGCCCAAATATTAATACCATAATCTATTCCTAAGTATCCATTTTAGAAAACAATAATCTATTTTTTCGAGTTAAGCTGGAGTCAATTTTACAGGATGTGACCCAACAGGTTTTTCATGAGTCTACTCCATTTAATAAATTTAATAAATCGATTTACATGCTTTTGCTGTTAGCATGAGGATAAGATAATGCAGTATCTTCTGAGAGGGAGTATCAGCTTGTGCAATAGAATGCAGACGCACGGATGGTTTTGGAATGTGGTAGATTTACAGCAGCTGAATAACAGACTGTCCTCCAGCAAAACTGTTGTAAAGGTCACAGATACACACATCCAGAACAGCATCAAACAGTGCTCGCACTTTATTTCAAGCTCAGAGTTGCTAAACTCGGGGAAACCCACACCATATCACACGTTGTGAATCTACTGACTGCACACATGTACTGTGTAACCTGGGTTACATCACTACTAAATCAGTCTTTTCACTGGGCTTATGATTTGATTATACACTGCAGTTGAAAAATGTGTCATGAGGCTGTTGGTTTACATTTACAAAAATCAGATTTGTTTTAACAGCCTTTTCCAACTATAGCTTACAATGTGGAATAAGAATGTTACATTTCTGAAGTGTTCTTCATCCGCTATTTATTATTTTTCACTAAAAACATTTCTGGAAATTTCTTGAAATTTGACAGCAGATCAATTATCTTTAAAATTGCTTTACTTTCTAAGCATGTGAATGGTGTTCAGTAATTTCAAATGTTTATGTAGCAGTGTGTATTCAGAAATCAATGTGTAATCTGAGGTTTTTACTTCCCCCTTTCTAAAATGATGAAGTCAGTTTTCAGTTTTGTTGGAAAAATCTACTACTGCTTTAGAAAGTCAGTAAGAAAATGAACATGCTGATAATCAGAAAATGAACACATTGATAGTCTATACGTTTCATTTAGTTATTTTGGGCCTGATACAAATCACGCAATCGAATTCGGTGGACTTTGGCTGACACCATAAGCCTTGTTTGGTTTTCTACTTTAAGTTATTCTCCATTTCACACAGAATCTTTTGCATTTTTTAATGTAATTAAGCACATAACATAGAGGAGCTAAAGATTAATTTTTCAGTATGATACTGCGTACAGTTGTGAAGGAGATTTTATAGAATAATAAAATCACATGATAACTAGTTGGGTATAACAAGTCAGTCTCCCTCTGTCAGCACAATTACTCCTGTTTCAAATCAGAAATTCCTCCTATATTCTTATAAGCTCAGATGGATTCCTGCTAAATGCCTGCCTTTTTTATTTCCCTAAATGGACACATATTTTTTTTGTTACTCTCTGTCATAATACTCACAGCAGAGTAAGGAAAGTGTTTTGCTTGTGTGTTATTTTTTTTTAGTGAGCATTTTGTTCTCTTTGAAATCCCTTAAAAACCAGTAAAAGAACACGTCTACCAAGAACAGTAACCAGAGAAGAAATGTCTTGGGCTCAGAAAAAGAGTGGTCCAGGCTCAATGGGCCTAATTTTTCAGTGAATTTCCTTATGGCCAGAGAGACAGCCAAGAGCTCTGAAGGAGCCTCAACCTGTATTATTTAGTCACAAGGAATTCTGTGTGGTGGACAACTTAAAGTAAATACACCAGAGGAAAGCACAGCGCATAAATCAGAAGAAGGGTGAAACAATCAAGAATCTTACAGAGTCCAACAGCACAGATCAGCAGCAGCTACGGTCGAAACTATTCTTGAAATTCCATATTTTGGGCCTTGGTATGTAGAAGAGCCCTTTGTCCTTCAGTGAGTTTTGAGGGTTATCTCAAGGACACATTCTTCTCTGCTGTTTTTAAGAACCCTATGCTAGCTACACATCCTGTTCTCAGGTCTTGAGAAGAAACAAAGACAGTCTTAGTTCAGTAAGTTTACAGCTACCTTGCAAAGACAGTGCACACCACCAAGCAACCTCCTTTGCGCAGTTCCCAGTTCAACAACAGACTCCTCTGTGTTTATCATTAA
Organism: Pomatostomus ruficeps; assembly: GCA_013400735.1. NCBI lineage: Eukaryota > Metazoa > Chordata > Aves > Passeriformes > Timaliidae > Pomatostomus > Pomatostomus ruficeps. The sequence continues at coordinate 57,346 of VYZT01065312.1, forward strand.
ATTACACTGTCAAACACAGCAAGAATTCTTAAGCCTTATCAGTTACTCCAACTGGATTTTAACTGATCATCCTCTATCCTTGCGCATCATTTCACTATCAACAGCACAACCCTTCAATCCAGAGGCAGAGGAGTACTCAGAGGATATAAATGTGTTAAATTCCCTTCAGCGCATTTCATTAACGAGCTTATTTGCTTGTCTATCACATAATCCTTGGTCAGGGAAACAAGCACAAATGCAGCCCCATAGCTTCAAAGCACACATTAAGCCATCTAAGTAAACATAGATACCATAAGATAAACATTTAGCAGGAAATGCACATTATTGCCAGGGCACATGGTCCTAGTGAAGATAATTTTTTGCATATTTCTATGGTCACTGATATGCTGCATATACACTTACAACAACATCCCTGTCCCTAGCGTATCTCAACACACGCATAGAAGTCTTGGGAAAAGAGAAACAGAAAATTAATTACTGACCTGTACTACATCTCCCATTTGCTTCTGCAACCTTCTTTCCTTATTCTTTAACATGAAATAACGTACTTTTACTGGCAAACCAAGGAGAGTTCACATGACTATACTGTGATGTAAGCAGCAAGGTCTGCATGTGCACACTGTTTGTGAATTACCAGAAGAGCACTCAGACATTTCAGAAGCTTTCACAAGAACCTCATGGATCCTGGGGTTGCATGGTTTATGTCCCCTGAGTGTTACATAATGCATGGAATAAACCACAGTTGGGGTACAGGTCAGGGTCTGATAAATCAGCACCAAATTATGCTGAATGAATCCAAACGCCACGTTGAGCTGTCTTCCTCCCTGTTATTTGCCACATTTTGCCCATGTTACTCCTTTACAACATTTTGTGGCTTATTCTGCACATCTCTACTCAGTGTTTTATCCATAACCCGATGTTTTCCTGCACAGTCCCTCTCATGTTCTGTAATTCAAACTAAAAGCTGTAGCAATCACTCTAGCAAATTTTTACAGGAAAAAAAACTTCTGCCAGGTCCCTGGAACCACACTAGCCAAATTACTTGACAGTCCTGGAGTGAGAACAGGATAGCTGGAAATGTCATGTGCTCCTCAGCCTTTGGAACAAGGGTGTCATAACTGGGCTTCAGAAATCATTTACCGGTGTGATTCACTCTAATTTGAAAGCCATGCCTCCTTCGGCAGGAAGATGCAAAGCCCATTCAGCTCAGTATTGAGGTTATCTTGGAGACTGTAGACTTCTTAGCAAGAAGACCATCAAGAGTCTGTGACCTATTTTCTTCAGAAATCACCAGCCAAGCAGGATTTTACAAAGCCATTCCCGCCCTGTTCAGAAACACTGGTGCTAGATATGCTTCAGTTACACTGCGCCAGGGGACCTCACATCAGTACTACTGTCTTTCCAAATGTTTACAACAGGGTTTCAGTTTTATCAGTTAGTCATGTCCCAACTGGGCAGAAACTTCAAACAAGTTACCCATTTATTTGCTGTACAGTACTCACAATACTTTTTAACAAAACTGAAACAAAAATCTCAGCATTTTTCCTCCTCTTCCCTTGTACACTCAGCTTTTGAAGCTAAGTGTGCTGGTCTGTTTTCACTTATTTTTAAAAAAGCATTGTACACAGCACAATATCAGACCAGTTATGCTTTATATATGTGAACATATGTGGCTACATTCTTTCTCTTTAAGTAAACAGTGAGCAGCAGAGCAGTCTGTGACCTTTTGGAAAAAAAACATCACCATTGGAAAAAATTACTTCGTAGATGGCTTCATGCAATTGTGGCTACAATTCATTATGTCAAAGATGGGAAATAAAGAAAAGAGCACAGCAGTCCATCAGACCCTGCTGCGGCAAACACATGAGAATCATTACACATACATATACACTCCTAAAATAACCTCAGAGCCTAGCTTCTGGGTGGGGAGGTGGTAAATTCAAATTAAGGCTGAATCCCTGGACAAAGTCCATCTCTGATGTAAATCTCTGGGGGCCCCTGAAACCATCAGAGCCAACTGAGCAGAGCAGTCTGACAGCACAGATGGAAGATGCTGTTCTGCAGGCAGGTGCAGACAGTGCTAAGCAATGTCACCCCTGCCTATGGCTGAACGAATGCCAGCACTGAAATGAAGACAGGTTTTGAGTACCTGTACTTCGAAAAATTTTTCACTATCTTCCATCTCTGCAACATATTAGAGCTCTGAATAAGCAATAGCTGCAGACAGTAGCTTGCAGCCTCAAATCCAAATTTCTTTTTTTGCAGAAGGTGAATGCTTTTCTCAGTTAAGTCTTTAACAGACCTTCTGCTGTCTTGCCTTGAGTTACAATTTCACCCATCAAGATGAAAGAAGATATTAATCATATGCTAATTCCAGCAGTTTGTCTCAACACCCACCAAAGGAAAGGAGCATTATAAAGTGCATTTTTCCCCCTTTTGTTATGAACAGACTTCAGGAAGATTACTTGCCTTCTAGCATAACCCTTGTTCTCTGTACACTCCACAGCAGTATCAAACACATGGTAGCACTTGCAAGAGCAAAGTTATCTGGGCATACATTCAGTAACACCTCTGTACCTGGGAGATCTCTGGAACACCTTGTATCCAGGAGAGAACTAAGATGTCAAAAAGAGTGTGGTGGACAGATTAAGCCTGAGGACAGCTTAACTAGCACAGGAAGGCTCAACAGAGTTATCTGAATGCCAGATGCTGGCCAAAGTATTCACTATTGTAGAACTTTCTGGATCACTGAAATGTACATTTTTGATCGGACAACACCTGTAAGTAAACCAAGCTGCCGTTGCCAAATAGGAACAGGTAAGGACTGGAAGATGTGACCCAGCTGAAGCACTGCAGAGACACTGTCAGCACGACTGCCAGTAATGGCAGCCCCATCCAGACCTCTAGTTTTTATTGTGTCAGGTGCAGCACTTTCAAGGGCGATAGGCAAGTAGAAAAAAGCATGAGAAGAAAATATGAGAGAGGCTTAATGTGATTTGCCTTCAGTTTGCCATCAAATGATAGATCTGGGAATAGGACCTAGGTGTCTGGCCTCTCAGAATTCTGTCCTCTCCAGCCTGCCTTTCTGTTTTCTTGAAGTAGGCTGTTGAAATTTTTTCCCTCACTTTCATATATTTCTGAAATGGAATGAAACCAGAGAGTCAACATGTAAGATTCCCAAGATGTCATTCCTGAAGTGAAGGACACTAAGTCCTTGCCAGTGGTCTAGCTGCCTACACAAGGAAGTTGGAAATAAATTGAAAGTAATTTTTCAAATTCCCCTTCAAACTACAGAGAAGTAAACTTATGTCCCACCTCATTCCCTCTCTGCCCTGCCCAACATACAAAATATAGGTCCTGCTGGTAAAGAATCCAGTCAAAAAATCCACCCTTCAGCTTGCATTACTCATTTTCCTGCACAGAAAAATTAGGAGATTTAAATGAAGCTGACAGTAATAAAAAAAGTTGTTGAAAATGTTACCAGGATGTCTAAGTCAGACAGGTAATGCCACATTCAAAGGTTCTCATATTTTATTGGTGATAAAAGTAACACCCTCAACCCCACTGTGGAAAGTCAGATGATTGGAGACAGTTTTCAGCCAGTTGACACTCTCATCCAAGGAAAATGCTTTGATTGGAAAAACAGCTGCTAACATGGATTTCTGCAGAGTCTGATGTACCAAGAACAATGCCAGCCAGGAGTGAAAGGACTACCTTGGAAGCAAAATTATGCACCTCTTCTTTTGCCCTTCATGCTTTCCTTGCAAGTGTGGAGAGTCACAGGAGGCCCCCCACAGCTGTGGCACTTACACTGCAGAGGCCAATTCCTGGGATTGCTCCACAGCACCGAGCTGCTGCAGCTCAGTGCCTGGTAAATGGTGGCAAGCCCTTGCTCTTCTCTTCCAGGGAAGGGAAATGGTCTTGCCATTGCCTTGCTAGGGCCCAGACTTCTTGTCTGACAGCTCCTTAGTGTTTGGAGGGGTGCTCATTTTATCAGCAGGCTCTGCAGAGAAGCTGGGTGGGTGATAATGGTCAACAAAAGACCAGTGAGGGTAGGCTGGTTATTCTTCCTGCTGAGTTGTTTAATAATGTTTCACCCTGTAAACCAACAAGATCTACAGCAACAAAAAACATACAGAGACATTTCCTCATCCTATACAATCTCAGCCAGATGCTTCAGTGATGCCATTTTAAAGAGCTGGTACACAAATTCTCTGCACCTCACATGAGAAACTTTGAAAGACTAACATATAAAAAAAGATTAAAATGAAACCTATAAACATTCCATAAAACAAGTAAATAAATAGAAACTTGACATCTGCTAGCTATTGTCACTCAGAATTGCTAATTTTGAATTTGGCAGAAATTCCATTTCCAGCAGTATTTTTCTGTATTTATACAGTCTTACTCAACTCTGAAGCCAAATAACTCTTTTCAGTCAGAAATGCTACACGGTGTGGGGCCCGTTGCCTCTATTTGCAGTGTTTGTACCTTTCTGTTTCCTACTGAAGATCTGCTGTTTCAAGGCAGTTCTGGGTCTGGAGCTGCAGCAAGTTAACTTTATCCAGAGGGCTAAAGCCCATCTGAGCTCTTTCACTGAGCAGCCAGTGTCAGCTGCAGTTGTTCATCCTGGCTTGGCTGCCTGTTCTTGCAGAGTATCGCTGCAGCAAGACAAACAGCCATGGCTACTGCTTCTTGCCAGCATTCAAAGAACAAATGACTCTGAAGGGTTCATATATTACTCAAGTCCAACTCAGTTTTTGCTGGATGACTTTCATCATCTGTCAGTTTCTTCGCTACCAACACTTCATAAGGTGAAATTCACTCTGTGTTTCTAGTTATTTACTTGGCTGTTAAAAATCAGACACTTTTTGCATGTGCAAGTAGCTGATACTCTTTCCAAAAATCACTAATCTCTCAGACTAGGCAGATATCTGATATCCCCATTCACAGAGATTTTCTATGAACAGTGAATAAAGGGCGAGGTGTTCGACTCTGCATCTCTTCCCTTTCAACTGTGATTGGAATGGCTTTTGGCAGAATCCCTTAAGTAATGGGAATGTGTCAGATATTAAAAGCTAAAATAAAAATCAGTGGAGCCTTCAAATAAATTACAAGCACATTAAATACAGTGCTGGCAACTCTAAAGGTCAGACTCTGCTTTTGTGAAAATTTTTCAATGCAATAGGAGCTGCATATGTAAATACTGTATTCTGCTGAATGCTTTTAACTTCCAGGCACAGAAATCCTTTCTGACCCGTGCAGCTCAACACCTTAAAACACAGCAGAAGAAATATAAATTAATAAAACAAATATAAATTAAATAACAGATAATTTAATTGGCATTTGCCAGAAGGTAATCTTCTTGCTAAAGAAAAGTTTCACCCTTTGGACAGGACCATGTCAGCAATCACTAAAATCCCAAGACAGGAACACAAAACAACTCTCCACTTTGCTAGTCATCAGACAATACTTTCAAAACTGTCAACGGTCAGAATTTTAAGAAGATAAAGACTCATATAAGTACTCATGGGATTTTCCAAAAACACAAACAAACTCAATTCCCATGGACATTAACTGACAGTAAGCACTAAATGAGATTTGCTAAGGCAATGAGGGATTTACCTGCCATTTCTAAGTGTCTGGATATCTTTCAAACATAGATGAAGTCCCTTGTGAAACAGTTTTCCAGAAGTGACTCTGGGATAGCCATGAACTCCAGTTCAGTTACAGTGCACTGTGCAAAGTGGAGTTGGTCCCCACAGGACAGGAACTGATGAAAACTCTTCACAGTGGGATTTGTGCCTGTTGGGGTGATGATGCAGCCCCTGGGTAAGATCCTCAGGTGATGTAAATCAGCACCCATCAGAGCTTTCCAAGGTGTGTCTTTGTATGGTTACATCTAAAAGTTCAGAACCCAAAAGGCACAGAATTTGGAATCCACATACTAATAACAATTTTATGTAATATCAGACTTGAGGGATCCATGTTCCTATCAGTAGCCACTGAAGGAGAAACTGGAAACAAATGTTCCTTTCAGTGTTCACCTAGCAGCAACTTCTGCTGCAAATTAATCTTCAATCTTGAGATTACCTAAGCACTTAGTTTTGAATTGATTTGTAAGCTTGTGTGTATTGTCCACACACTAAAAAATAGCACAAGCTTATGCATTCCTGCACATAAAGAACATGTATACATGTTTTTTAAAAAAAATTCAAGGAGATAATGGCAAGCCTCTCTTTTGTGACTGATTTTCAGTTCCTGACTTACGCGTATTGCTATGCATTTCTTAGTAGAAAGCATCTTAGTAGAAGTGGAGTTGCTCATATATAAGCATAAATGCAAGTATTCCCCATACAGGAGATGCCAGCCACTGGTCATCTAGACAACATCTTTGTAGAAGTGGAGAGGAATTTCTTCCATAGATATATTTCTTCCTCTCCACCCTAAACTGAACTCCCTTAAACCCTCATTGTAGAGCTACTACATGCAACATACATCAAGCATGCCAGGTGCCTGATTTAAATACAGAATTTAAAGCTCATCCTGAAATTTTCTCACATGAAAAAACATCAGCGAGGCATACACAACGCCCAGCCCTTCTTCATGCTGCAGACACTTAATGTTCCTCTGAGGAACACGAGCACGAGGCCAGCGTGCCCTTCAACCACCCAGTGAAGCCTTTTCCCCGGTTTTCCCGAGGCCCAGTTCCTGCTCCCATGAATGGGAATGCTTTATAACTATTAATAGCAGTGAGCTCTGTGTTACAATAGCACCTCTGAGGACACGCTGTACCAGGTGCTACTAACAAGTAGGAAGGAGACAGCTCTGCCTGGAAGAATATATGATCCTCACAGAACAACCACACCAACAAATCCAGGTAAATGACCAGCCTTTTGAACAGACGTACTTGAGGCACAAAAAGATCGGGTCAAAGGAGACCAAAATCACATAGGAAGGCTCATCAAGTCCAGAACTGGCTATTCCTTGCCAAGAATATTCACATCACCACTGCACAAGCTGAACAATTACTTTTACTGCTTGACTGTGTTGAAAATGCTCTAATGCATTCACCTCAGGTGACATCCCAAAAGGTGCTGCTCTGTTTGCTCAGATGGTAGTCTTTCACTAATTAAAATTAACATTTCAGTACCAGTCTAGAAATTAAAGTAATTACAGAAATAAGTAAATAAACTAAATCACAACCATGTTATCATCTTCGAAAAATATTTTTTAAAAAGAACGAATTACCAAACACAATAATTGAACACAAAAATCCTCTCTCCAGTGCAAATGCATACCAATTGTTCCAAATCCTCTTTAGTCATATGCAACAGGATCCTCCTCCTTCAATCAGAGATATCCCAGCTCCCAATCTTTAATTGAGCCACGGGGAAGTCAGATGTCCTGGACAAGCTGAAATGACCATGTTAGTCTGAATCCAGGACATTTTCAGCCAAGTTTTGATTCCTAAGATCATAAAATAACTAAAACTTCTTTTTTTTTCCCAAGCATGCTGCTATTACAAGGTTTCGAGTCAGCGGGAACGCATGCATATTTTTCAGAGAGTAATTTTTCCAGTGACTTAATGTCTGAATGAATTTATCATGAGACATGGAAGTGTCATTAACATTCGCCCCAAGCAAAAGAGTAGCTTTGAGTGTGTCCACACACATTTGCGTCATTCCAGCCACGGTTCACTACCTTGAATACTCATTCCACCAGACTGTTTGGTCCTGGTAAACACAGGACAAGTTTTCCTGGCTCCTGTACTTATTAAACCAAAGGAACGTTTTGCTGACAAGTGTGTAGCTGGTGTATTTCAGAGCCCCAGGAAGCAATCATAGGCTACCTCTGAAAAAGTCTCTTTGATACAAGATCACAAACCTGGTTGGCACGGGAAGGAACAGAACTTTGGACTCTATAAAGCCTTTCAATAAATCAGAAAAATACTTTGAAGATGGAAAGAGTGAATCTACAAGAACTTCCCAAAGATGAAAGGAAGCTATGCAGAAGGTAATTTCAAATCAAATTCTCCTTCCTACGAGTACCTAACATCTATGCCTTACTTACAAGGCACTGCTGCATCTCTGCAAACAAAAAATGCATGACTGAGACATTTTTGTGAAGCCAAGTTTGTCAATTTTTTCCACAGGCCAGGATAATTTTGTTCCCATCCAACTGCAGCCAGAGATCTGTTCTGCATCAAGTGTAGATCCTCCCAGAACCTTCCCAGAGCTTTCCCCCCAAATGTCAATAGCATGCAAATGAATTCCACATGCAAATGAGCAGCTCGGTGAATATGACAAAACTGTCCTGTTATTCCAGTTCTGTGACTCAAGAAAAACAAGGCAGCTGCATTACCTATGTTACCTTTTATCCAAAACCTCTGTTAAGCACATAGTGGCCCGATTCAGAATAACACACATCGTCGATTGTGTCCTAGTCCGTGAGCTGACTTAGTGGAAAGATGGGATTTATTACCCTGTTAGGTAGCAGGCAAAGGTGCCAAAATCCAGTTTCTAAAAGCAATAAAATGTTGTATGGGTACTGATGATTCAATTTCTTCACCCTATGTAAAATCCTGAATAGGTTTTGTATGAGATTGTATCAGAGTATTGGAATACAGAATCCTCCTCTCCCCTACTTGCTAAGCAATCAAGCACTGATGGTTCCAATAATCTCCACAGTCTTCCCCTACAGACCCACAGTCAGAGGCTTGGGAAGTTCTACCTCGTTGCCCCCACACCTTTCCATATCAGAGACATGCACCATGGAAGCTCTGCCACAATCCATATACAGAGCAGTTCATGACAAAGCTTCAAACACTTTGTGATGCAACACATTATCAACTAATGCTTTAATGTTTAGTTGTACCAAAACTTTTGGTACATTAGAAGCAAGAAGAATAATCTCAGATCCCTCTCTTGCTTATCAATTTTAACTTCCATTGGATAAATGTGAATAAAGAGGCTGTGGATGTATCAAGAGGAGAGACTCATATTTTTTTAAGGAAACCACTGTCAACAGCAAACGAGTAAAATTTCGAAAAACTAAACCACTTTGTGTAAGAGTTTTAAAAACTACTGGTAATTTATAGCTAGATTCTATTCCAGAAGTTTTACAGCTCCTCCTTCACAATAAGTACACGTTGTACTTTAACACAGTGGGTTTATAGCTCTCAGCAGTTTAATTACATAGATTCTCAGAACTCATTTCACGGAGTTGTACCACAGTACACTGCAAAAATTCAGATAGCTCATGTAAGCTCATGCAACAAAAAATCCTGTATACTAACAGTTCCCTGTTCCCTGAGTTCTGTAGGGTGTCAGCTACATCAAACATACTGACAGGTCTCACAGTAAGAACACTAATAGCACTTGAAACTGAATCACTCTGGCCATTATAAAAATCATTCAATGCTAGTTCTACCACTACCAGCACTTCTTTTAACTAATCTATTAAGTCCCTGCAATTAGCCATTATATAATTAATTTCAAAGAACAATTTGCAAGGTCAGCATTTTGTTTTCCATCTGAATCCACAAGAATTATTAAAACTTCAATAACTCTTAGATGTTAATGTCACCTGTTTAAAATAAACGCCATCTGCTAGGTAACAGAGACAACAGAGTTAACTGTGTTGCTGCAGAAGCGGGGCACAAACTTAGTATTATGGAATCTCAAGCAGCTGCAACGATCATAAGGTTCAAGAGCAATTCCTGTACTTTGAGAATGAAAAAGTTGTGCTAAAATCTCACAGATCACTGGACTTCTGCCCATCCTTCTCATAAAAATAAGTAAAAATCCCACTGCATATGTCAAAGCTATACTAGGAAGTGGGAACACACAGAGAAAAATGTTCGTGCAAAAACCATCAGTCTGATTTAATTTTCACATTAGTAAGAAAAATGTCATCGTCCCAGGATGTATCTATGTAATAGTATTCCAGAAAAAGCAAATATTAAGGCTTTATGTGATTCAGTTTGAAGAAATCCCCAGACATCATGGCCAAGGAGTTCCAGGAAAACGTAGCTATTGATTTCAGAATAACTCAGTTTATGGATCAAAAAGCTTTTGCTTCCTTCACCCTTTTTTTTTTTTTTTTTGAGGTTAATTTCTACTCAAGTATAAATCCACCGCAGCCACAGTGTTTAACTGGAGTCCCCTACCAGGGGCTGATTTAATAGAGAAGATTTGGGAAGGTTGTCCCTCCTCTCTCAGCTCCTGTCATATGGGGCACATATTCCTAGGACTTCTGGTGGACTTGCTACAGTGACAATACACTCCTGTTCCCGCATCCACACCAACCAGTGCAGCTACCCTGGGAAAGCCACCTGCTCCACAGAGCCCTGCGGGAGTGGCCCTGCCACAGCTCCACAGCTCTCCAGTTCCTCTCCTCCTGACAGAGGGTGTTTGTGTGTATCCACAATCAACAGACCCTAAGTCTCAGCAGGAGCCAAGGACTCTCCTCTTCAAAAAAACCAGCTCAGCTGGTAATAAAGGCTGTTTGATCATCAAGTTCAAGAGTGAGGCATCAATCCTAATGGTCTCAGAGACAAGTCTGAAGCACTCTGACTGCCAGGCTGTGTTAAAGCATTCAGCTCCATATGGCACAGTACTGGAGCAAAGCCTCTCCCTCGGGAATATCTGGAGCCTGCTGTGGACAGAGCGCTGATGCTGCACATCAGTGAGGAAAACACACTGCAGAGCAGCACTGAAAGCGCTGTGTGACCTTGGACGAGCCTCGTGTCCCTGGGGAGATGCACAACAGGAGCATCTCCCACGGAGACCACAGCAGGATATGTTTGGAACTATAAATACAACCTAATGTGACGACATTATAATACATTTTTTATTTACAGTTGTTAGGAACTTGCTTGTATCTCCGAAATCTCTTGGGTCTGTTCTTCCATCAGCCTTGCAAAATGGCTAGGAGCACTCTCCTCAGTTACTAGAAACGCAGTAGGAGCAAGCCAGACTAAAAGAGGCACTTGATACACACTGCTGGTTAATCATTTGCCTGTTAAATTAAATATGTAAACAAAGCTTCATAGCAGAGATGTTTGTTAGGGAGTATTTATTAAATCTTTCATGCTTCCCTTCTTAGAAGTTCTTTTATTCTTCAAAATTGTATCTTGATGCTAATTTTATTATATTTGGCTTCAGCAATATAATCTTGTAGTATAAAGCATCACCAGTGGTTATGGAAGAAAAGGAAATTAAGAGCGAGCTCAGAGGCAGATATAAGTCTGTTACAAGGTTTGTCAAAAACATGTGTGTCCTGACAGATGCTGTGAGTTGAGTGGTAATTACATATAGATCTGAGATAATCACTGGGTAAGCCTGTGTAAAGTAATCTGGTGACCCACCTGCACATGGTCCTATTTCTATTACCACCCTAAGGAGTCAAACTGGTGATGGACCTTGGCACCCTGTGGTTACTGTACTTTGATGTATCTTTATAAATCCAGTGCCTGGCTTTTAGCAGCAACTTTGCTTTTTCTGTCACTTAATGAGACCCACACTTAATAACTTTAGAAATACTGCAGCTAAGAAGACATAAATGTTTTGACGTAATGGTCGTGACTACCGATGAATTTATTTTTTTATTTCAACGGCTGAACTGCAAATGTGCACAAGTGAGGAAAACATTTAACAGTGATCTGTCAAGAGGATAGCTTTAAAAATCCCACCAAATGGTCAGGATCAAATAAGGAAGTTCTAGTTCATCAAAGCTGAGAACAAAATAACACATAGTTGTCATTGATGCAGAAAGTTGGAATATGCTCTCTAAAATATTAACTACATATAGTTCAACCTAAAATTTTTCAGCCTGCCCTAGAAAAGAGTGCAAGGTAAGGTCCTTTTCAGTTATAATGCTGACTATGCCAGTATGACAGATGTTTCCTGTTCTGTTGGCTCCAGTAGTGCTTCACGCAATTTCTATGTTTCCAACAAATGTTGGATAGGTTTTAATCCTTCTCATTCATGCTATTGCCTCTGTATAAGGCCAGTACAGATGCCTCCAAATTAGCTCAGAGCATTAACATTCCAGATCCTTCATCTTTTGCACAAGACCCATGCATCGTATTTTCTCTGTGAGCTCTCAGAGATGATTTGAAGATGTTTTCTGTTTGACATATCATGCTTGTATTAAGATCTCCATACTTTCAGACCTCCAGTACTTGCTTCAATTTTTCCTATTTTCCAAATAAGCTCTTGGAATTGTCACCAGGAGAGAGGATTGAGGAAAAAGCCCCATAACTAAGTGCTGAGCTCATTTTACCATATGTGAAGTTGCAACTAGAAGCCAAGGCATTTTTTTGTATCATCTAATCTGTTGCAGAGGACGCCAGAAAACGGAGGAGCCAAGGACTTACCAGGTACTGGGCCAGTACAAGAGCACTGAAGGCCTATCCCAGCTGTCAGCAAAAGCATTGGAGAGACTGGATCTGGGCCTAAGGCTTTTAAATCTGAAGCTGGAAGGGTCTTGCCACAAGAAGAAAAATCTGGTTCATGCTACAACATAATCAACTCTATTTCAACACTAACAGTAACCTTTTTAAATTGCTCCCAGTGTAAACAGCCTTTTGAGACAATATGGTTTGGTGCCCATGGAAAAAAACTGTGGTAAACTGAGAATATTTAACAGCATGGAATACATAGCTCTGTGTGTGCGTGTGTTGATCCGTCAGATCACACAACAGGCTTAACGATGACCTTGGGCATTTTTGTAGATGACTTGGATGGGTCCTCTAATGCTGCAGGAAATAGAGCTTGGATACCCCCTACAACACAGATTTTTACAGCTCTTTATTCAGCAATGTTTTCGGTAATCTTACTCTGTTTAAATAAGGGGACAGACAACCACAGAGCAATGGCACCAACCAGCAAGTAAAATTACGCCTGTGTACACGTTCACAGGACCTAGAAAAATTTACACAGATTCCCATACACAGGGTTAGATTCTCACAGCAAAAACTGGTGCAGCTCGTTATTGGCAGAGCTCATAAGGGCTTCTTTTATGCTCTCAACTCTCTCTCTAGATAATGTTACAGACATTTAAGGTGACTTACAAGGATATCAAAAGGAGTCAATCAACTCTTATTTTATGGCATTTTTATGGATTTTTTTGGCAATTTAGGGGAATGTGACAAGGTTGCAGCCTTCTGCAATAAATAATTAAACTGAGTAAAGGAGAGAGCTGTTGTTATGAATACATGACCTGTCTATTAGAGCTGTACCCACCTACTGAAATGAGGGAATGTTTTTGGTCAGTTGAACAGCATAACTGGAAGGCAACAAGCAGAAAGACAGATAACAGCCTAAGAAGTAACCACCCAATAAGCCAACAACAGGGGTCATTGCAGCACAGAACAGACAATAAGACACACCCAGTCCACGTGCCACAAGGGATAAACAGGGTTCCTCTCATGCTGAGAAAGCCTCATCTGGGATCTCCTGTTTGGTTTGGGTTTTTCTTTTTTAATCTTCTACTGCTCTACTTTCTACTACTTTTCTCCATCTATATACCTTTCATATCAGCTAGAATAGGTATTCAGGAAATTTAGCTTGGGATTCTAGATACTTCTCACCTGACAATTATCACATGCAAAATAAATTGGTTTTTCACAGCTAAAATCTTGTGGTATAGTCCTCACTAAAATTATCTGTCTTTAGCTTCCAAATATTAGATCCTACATATCATCCTCTACTAAACTAAGGGCTACTAGAATTATCTTCCTCAGTTATATATTTATTAGTAGAAAACAAGTTCTCTCTAAATCAAGACTGAAATGCAGTAAGCCTTAAATGCCTCATCCTAAAGTACTTCGTGGTTCTCAAAAATTTTTTACTTTCTATGTGTATTCCAAGCATCCAAGTAACTCTTACACAAAAGAACAATACCTGTACAAGTACCATCTCGATCCTTGCCAAATGCAAGAAAACTTAAATGAAGAAAACATTCTAGAGAAGCATTTTTCAAACACTTCCCATTGTCACCTTTGACTAGAACAGACAAAAGAATGACTTCCAAGTCCTTCGCTGCAATACTTATGACATGATAACTGAAAAGCTCTAATCCAATGTTCAGAAAACTACAAACCATAACTCACCCTTTTTTGTCAAGCCTTTGTATGTGGGACATACGGCTGCCTCATACACAGGAAAACTACAGATCTTGCAGCAAAGGTGAGGCACACCTTTATTTTGATTAGATGCAATTAAATCAGTCACAAAATTCTGTTGCCAACACAATGGAATGAAATGCAAGAGCAGGATTTTTTACCTCTGAGTTGGAATTATCCAATCCAACCTCCTGAGGCCGCTGTGAGGGTACTTGTCTGGGGCTGGTGCTAAACAGCTCCTTATCTGCTCAACTAGTTGGACAGACTTTCACTTTGGCTTCTACTGTAAATGCAGAGGTTTCAGGCAGTTGCTCCATCATTTGCACCACAAATATCTGCTGTCACCCACAACGCTTCCATCACACCCACAGTCTACTCCCACTGGCTACCAAGTTGCTGATGTAAATGTGAGAGGCACAGAAGTAACCTAGAACTCTTTGCAGATATAACATCCCTAGAACCTGCACAGCCTCTACTGTACCATGTCAGAGATCCTCTCCTTCTCCACTTTTCCTACTCAATTTTTTTTTCCTAATTAGGTGCCCAAAGAGCCCACCTCGAGGTTCATGCCAGGCACATCCTGCTCTGTGCGCACTGTACCAGCTCTGGGCAGGTTCAGTAAGCTCTGGGCAGATGCTCAGGCAGTGATAATCCTTGTGGGTCTCCAGGTCTCTGCACCTTGATGTCAGAAATTTGTAGCTGGTAGAAAAAACATGGACAACAGTGATGCTCCACCTCAGCATTGGAAGAGAGCATCTCAGTCACAGTTGACCACAGAGCATATGAACAGCCTCCATTTGTCATTTTAAACTGCCACAGCTGGTTATTTTTCCTCCAAGGTAAAGACAGGGAGAGTTCAAGGCTCTCTGGTACCAGTGTATCTCTCTTTACCTCAAATTTCACTTGGTCATGTACATGGACAATGTCAAATTGCCTCCTGTCTTTCACAAACAATTCAGTTACTGCATACTGAATCAGATGACACAGCAGTGTCAGAGACAGTAAATATTAAGTCTCATGTTTGTACATAGAAGTGTTCTTTGGGGATGTATTTTGGCTTGTCACAAAACCCAGAAACCTGCTGCTTCACCTCCATGTGAACAAGCAGGTTACCAGCTCATCCTTATGTCCTGCTTCCAGTCTACCCTCAGGGGTTCCTTCTGCATTGCTCCATGTGTATGTACTGGGCTGAAGTTTTAAAGCTGTCCACGATTTTTCTTTTCCCACCCCTTACCCGAAATTCCCACCTGCCTCACCACATGGATTCTTGATAGAGCAGCTTTGCATCCCAACACAACACAAGAATTGGGGATCTACCATAACTCTCACTTAATTTCAGCATTCAGTCACCTCCACCCCTTTATCTCTTCTTGCAAGCATGATGAACCCTCAAGTTTTACACGGGGAGCCAGAGGCAGGCAGGAAATCAGGATCCTTCACCTCTTTCCAGGGGCTGCAGGGCCTGGACTAGGCCAGAACCAATCACACCACCATGTTACCTAGTTATTGTTATTCAAAAACAATAAAAAGACAGAAGCTCTCCCCATGGGAAAACGAGACCTGGGATTCACTTAAGAGAAAGATGTAAGTACAAAGCACTGGCAGAAAACCCCCATGCTGGCTGCTGCTAACACCTGTCAGCACCACTGAGATAACATTTGTTTCACACATGTCCTGGCTTGGCAGGCACCTGATTTACATTTTCACACTTTGTATCAGCTTTCTACACACTTGCTCTCTAGCGTAGTGTTCATACATCAGACACCACTGTCGTCTCATTTTTCAGTGCTGTAATAGCTAGATTATTGCAGAGGACAAAACCCTTGCTCTGAAGTACACCTGCACCAAAACACAGTAACCTTGAGGTAACATATGAATTAATGATGTAGCAATTTTAGTTTAAAAAGCCACTAACCTGTTAATAACCAAGCCTATTTAATTTCCAGACTTCTCCTTACTGCACTCTAATAATGAACTCTATTCAATTAAAAACAGTAACCAGTATCTATGACTTCACTTGTCTTAACAGAATTGTACCCATTTCTAGCAGTCCTAAATTTGGCCCAGAAGCCACTGAACTCACTAGTGTTTTCTCAGGTGCCAAGGCAGGATAGACCTGTACCAGAACCCTCTCTTTTCAATAGCTTATAGTGAGCTGGCCTCCAACTACGACAAGTGCCAAAACTGTAAGATAAGTGCTTACTCACCCTGAAGGATGCAGGGGTGGTAAGAATGCTTTGTGTCATTTGCAGCTCCATGGGCAAGAACGATGGACTGATGAGCAGGCAAAGATACTTCTGGCAAATCTCTTAACTGAAGTTAACATTGCTTTTCTGCGATCTCTTTATCACTGAAGGAATGACGCTGAACACTTATGAACGGTGGCTTATTTGCAGCCACTAAAAAGTATTAATTAATTGCATTATGGCAGAGGCGTAAGTCAGATAACATATATAATCCAGGACTACATTCCTCAGAAATGATGATCTAAACTGACACAAGGGCAAAGTGAAACGGAGAACCCAAGAAGCAAAATGTCCTATCCATGGTAAGTCTGTTGCAATATTTGTAACAGTACCAAGGTATTTTGCCTTTCAGATCCTGTTCTACTTAAGAACTCTTTAAGTTCTACACTACAGACAGGTAGGGATGTTGGGATTTTCCAGGAGCACCTGTCCAGTGTTAACAAAAGGGCATTTCTGAGTAATATTTAAGCCACACATGAGTAACTTGGTTGTTGCTATGATTTATAATGCAAGACAGAAAATATTAGCAGCAGTTTCTTATCAAGCAGCTCTTAACAAAGGAGGCTCCATATCTGCATACAGGGTGGTCAGCAGAGCAGCGCAGAGACACAGCAGATCACAAGAGCAACAGCTATAAACCTTGAGTGCAAGAAGCCTGACAGACCCCAACAAACAGAGATGTGGAAAAGATTACTGAATAGCACCCAGATGGATTCCCAGAGATTTACACAGACAGGCAACCTGTAAAGACCTCCAATTGCATGAGTTCCTGCAGAACAGAGAGTTACTGAGCAGCAGCAGGCAGCAAACAACTTCTTGTCCCTCCAGAGTAGCCTGATCTGAGCTTTAGAGAAGATTACAAACTCCGGGGGAGGTTACCACTGACCAATGAAAACAATGTCCCTCCACCAGCAGGATGGATGTTGCTGCCAGGGCCAGTAGGGGAATTTCTCACGTGTTTTTGTGAATCAGGGTATTCTTATAAGAAACAGGTCTGGAAGTGCAGAGAGCTGCATCCTTATGAACTTGCATCTCTAGTACGAGGATCAGCCCAGAAGGCCTAGACATTGGTGTGGAGTTTGTAGTGGATGTTTACAGCAGACCTTGTTACTCTTTCAGCTTTCCTGTCTGAGGTCATAGCTGAGGCATTTTTTATAAAGTAAACAGAATAACCTAATCTATGAAAGAAACCAGCGAGATCTTTCAAGTGCCATTTTCACCTGTGACTGCTCCCATTAAGGTATCCTTACAGCACTGTGCAGTTATACCTCAATCATTAGCCCACTTGTTTTGTTAAAACAACAGAGCTCTAGTAGTGAAAGTGTTGGTATGGCTAGGAAAAAGAAAAAAGGCGTAAGTGAAACAAATGAAAGGAAAAAGAATACTCTCCTCCGTGGGCAGAAAAGCTTGGGTTCAGAGTCTGTTCCCATTCAGAGGTGCAGAATCAGGAGAGCAGAACAGATTGCATGACACTTCATAGGCCTCACTATAAGGAAGAAATCTGTATTTGCCCTGCTAGAATGGTGCATATTAGTAGATTAAACACAGTTAATAAATTAATACTTTACATCTTCCTCTTTGATGCTGGGACCAACAGACTCTCACTTGGATATAACTGATAGTAGAGCTTATGACTTTCAAAAGTCTCTTAATTCTTAGCACAATCTTGCAGTAGCAGTAAGAAAGTTCTGAAAATATCTTATCTGGAGAAATAATGGAGTTTTATTGAAATAAGAAAGGCAAATGACTATAAACCAGGATATAATCATATATCAGCCCACCATGAGGTGGGAAGGATGGCCTGTCAGATTCCAAACTTCTCTTGGAGCCCTGTTTTTCAGTGAGTCTGTGTGACAGGATATGGACCTATTTCGACAGACACAGAGGTATTCTCTGTACACGACCACCCATCTTGCAACCCAGACTTCAGACAAACAAAAAAAGACTGACCTGACTCTGTTGCTGACTGGTAATGAGAGCACCAATTTGCCAAGTAACAAATTGTGTGACAAAGTCTAGCCCTCGGCTACAAAGCACCTCCTGGCAGCTCAAGGAGTTCTGTTTTGGGTTAATCAGCTGGTTCCCAAAAGAAATGGGACTGTGACAGTCACAATGGAGGAATAACTTTCTGTGCATGTAGGTTCATGTCCTGTGTGACTTGTATATTTATTAGCAGATTTCAAACGAAGTTGACAGAGGAATGGGCAATTCAGAGTTAAGAGGAAACAGGCAGCTAAATAGAGGACACTATCTTCAGCATCTGGCTGAGGGAACAGCTTTTGACATCAGAGAACATAGTTGGAATGCCACTCTTAAATTTTGCAACTATAAAAAAGTCAAAGTTTGCATAAATCATGAAGCAGAAATCTATAGAAACCAGATTTGTTACTTCACTTGTTCTTTTTGTTCTGAAGGAAAAGTTCAAAGCTTTTCTGGATGGGATACTACTCCCACATTGATTTGTCAGTGGTATACAAATCCCATTACAGTATCACAGCACATACAAAATGGGGGACTAAGTGCTTCCCCTAAGTGATTGAATGGTAGACAACAAATACAGTATTTTACTTAAGAAGTTAAGAGGTTACTTTGGTACAAACACTGGAGCAGATAAAGGTTATTAAAGCATTCTTGGCACCAGCTTCCTTTCTCCCTTGAATTCTTGTTTTAACTCAGTTTTCACTTTAACCTTGCCCTTCACCTTTATGGAATTTCATTGAATACAGAAGAAAGTGTTTTCTTTGCTGCCTGTGGTAATGAAACCTGTTGGTTTTGCTCACTCTGCGATGTGGGTGTGTCACTAACAGAGGATTTTGCTGCCAGCATGACAGCAGATATCACTGTCAGTACAGCTGGAATCATGTTCCAGAAGTGTGTGACCCTGGGGTCATATAAAGGCATCTAATTATAACAGAGGGCTGTGTGTTTTAGAGAAATAATAAAGTTCTACAAGCAAGAGGAAAAGAGGAGCATTTCACAAAGGGTTGAGTAAATGTTACTTTGCTCATTTCCACCTGATACTGTGCATATCCAGTGCTGAAAGTGCCGTGTACCCTTCCGACTGGGATGATGCATCTCAAGCTTGGCTGAAAACATGTCAGATGGCCTTCACCTGACTGCGGTGCTCAGGGTGCTGTGGTGAAACAAGAAATCTGTCCCTGGAAGCATAAGGGAGAGATTGTCATTCTACAGTCTTGATAATATAACATTTTAAATTTAATTTCAGGGCTATAAAACAACCTTGGGAAAAGGCTTTCAGGTCTCGAACTAGAATTTATGGAGCTAACATGTGCTTTACTGTCATTCTCCTAGTGTCAGGGGTAGAGCTTAAAGAAGATGCTGAAAAGCAAAAGTATTATCCTTTCTTATGGCACTCAGTAATCTCCATTCTCCTCTAAGTCAGAAGATGCCAGTCACAACCCCAGGCCTATGAGGTTCCTCACCCTGTGAGGAAAGGGTGCCTGCCTTGGTGGGTCCTGATGAGTGCAAAGACGCTGCCTTTGCAGAACCTGTCTTCTGTACATAATTAACAACATGAAACTGGACACAGGGTAAAGCAAGTCATTAAAGAGCACAAATATGCTTTTTTCACCCAAGTTTATCCCAGCATGAGAAACGAGTGAGCTGCGATGTGTTTTCATTGGACAGATTTGAATTGAACACCCACTACCCTTCCTTCTCCAAACACCTGATGAATCCAACATGGCCATATATGGTGCACTCCTTTGCTAATTTAATTCCTGTATGGTTGTCTCATGAATCAGATGCTCTGTTGAAAAGACTGTGCTTTAATGCAGATGGAGAGGACTGAGAACAGATACATAGCTGTTCACACACTGGCTCAACTGAGAATTTTAAAAAATCCCAAAACGCTAACGAAACGCAGGCTTTACTTTGCCATCCAGCATTAGACACATGAGCCACTCTCTCCAGTTCTCCATTAGAGCCAGGGACAAATGGCAAACAGAATCAGTCCAAGAAAAAAATGCAGTCTTTATTTTGCTTTAACCAGCAACTTCAGGAAATGCTTAATCTTCTTGCAGTTTGCACAGAACGGATGTTTATTTAAATAACAGTGAAGCAACAGTATAGAAGTTGACTGGGAAAACAAAGCTTGATATTTTACAAGATGAAAAAAATTACAAATTACAGCAGTTACTGTTCAATGTCCCAACAGCAGTACAATATATAAAGCTCCTGTAAAATGATTTCTATCCAGCATGAGTTTTTGAACTGATATCACTAATCATAGTGTAAGATAGTTTTTTCAGACCTAATATTATCTTGCTACTAAAGACTTTCTCAAAATAAAAAGATACCTCAACCTAATTATCTTAATGCCATACAAACTCTAGTATCTGTATTGACCTTTTTACTTCCTTTAGAAATCACAATCAACATCCATTAAACTCCTAAATTGTTTCCTTGTCAAAGTGTCATGCTTTTTCATTAGTGATTGTAGCTAATTGCAATTCTCTCCAATCTGCTACACAGCTAATTATCTAAAACAGACTTCACTGCCAGAGTATGCACGTTGTCTCTGTTAAATGGTAAACTGCACCATCATTATTTGTATCACCACAGTACTTAGATGTCCCAGATGATGTTCTGCTTTTCATCTGCTAGGTGCTGTACAAATACAGAGTAATCTCCAGCACTTCAGCATCAATAAAGCCATGTTCCCATTTGAGTCCTCTGGTGCTCGGGTCTAAGCACACATGTGCAGAAAGTATCAGATGAAAAGCAGACCAGTCAGTCCTTACTGTCTGGAGGCAGGAGGGGCATACAAATGAAACCATTTAATCCAGGATCATGAAAAATTTCAGCAGGACCAGAAACTAAACTCAGAATCTTCTGATCCAGGTTGACATCCAGGTTTACAAATAGCTCACTTTCAAGCATTTATAGTTCATACATGCCACAATCCAGAGTAAGAAAACCTTAAACCGAGTTGCGATAACACAGCTGGCATTTCTTAATTACACAGTCAAAAACACAGTCCTGGTTTCCAGAGTATACTTGGAGTACATTCTCTCTAAAGACAGAGCAGAAGATGGGGAAGATAGACCATGTGCTAGCAGCAACATGGAAAGAACCTGCTGTATTTATATACATATCTTTTCCATGTACATGATTACAGCCAAAAGAAAGGCAGGGAACTGACAGCATTATCCCCATCACTGGTGGGCAGAGTGCAGTGAACCAAGATTCTGAAAGGAGCTCCCAAGCAAATACCCGAAGCAGCCATTTTAACATCTTCCTGAAGAGGCGTGAGGTGAATTACAAAATACAATATTCAGGAATAATATTCCTGAAAAACAGAATAGGTTGCATTTTAAAGACTTTGAGAAAATTCACATGACTCTTTCAAGGCACAAAGTAATTAAAGAAAATTAAATGGAAAAGTTCACCTGAGATAAATGTTACTGCCCCTTTCACACAAAGTGGGACAAAAGCAGTGGGATTCTGATGGGAAGGGAAATTTAAACAAGAAAATATTAATATGCTCTTCTGGGGGAGTTTAAACTGGTGTAAATTAGAGACGGAAAGTGATTGGGACTGATAGAGATGCTGATGAGTTTTTGAAGGGAAGCAGATTCGATGATATGTGCTAAGCCAGGCCACATCTTTATGAAGCAGTCCACATCAACTAGTGTGCAATTCATCAACATTTCTGGCTTCTTCATTCAGCTCAGGGAATTTTTGTCAACATTTATCTGAATTTCCCACTATTCTCCAAAAACATCATAGCCCCAAGAGATGGGCCTACTAAGGGCCCCAAATCTCTGCTGGTTCATTGCCTCCATCATCACTGCAATTTGCGAACACACCCTTTCATGCCAGAGGGGGCTTTCTTCATTACCATCTGCCTTCTCTCCATCCTCCTTCCTGGCTTCTGTACCACCACCAGACTGCATCTTATCTGACATCAGTGCACAGAAAGTTACAGACTGTCGTGATTTATAACCAAAGGAAATTCTGAAAATTATTTGTTGATTGGCACAGCAGGTACGAACTTCTTGAAAAAGATTACTCAAGTAATTGGACTGCTGTAATCAAACCATGTCCTCACTTGCTTGTGCCAGTTTATCTGTCAATAAATGATCAATAACAAAGTTGTTCCCCATTTGTCCAAAATTAAATTTGCCACAGCCATTTAAAATACTTCACGTTCAAATATTGCCGTATTTTGAAACAGTGCTATAAAATTGAAGTTACTGATATAGGTACTCCTAGTTACAGCCAACCTAAAGGCCTTTTTGAGTGGAGATTTATATAATTATTACCAGATTGCTCTTGTATTTTTATTTCAGTAAATCACAGCACTGTTGCCAATTCATAAAGCAGCTTCAAGATCTGTTTGTGCTGAAAGACATTAAGATATAAGGGCAAGAAAATATTCACTAAAGTTTAAGGTCATGATATGCCATGTGAAATATATACTGAAATGCATTAACTGCAAATACACCACATCAAATATTCCAGGAGCTTTACTGTTTATGCCTGTTTAACTTTTATAGATATATATACACAAACACACTCATAAACATGTATTTCTCAAAAAATAAACTTCAGATCCCTGGCAGTATTATCATAAAACCATTCAGATATTGCATGTACCTCATTCTTTGGCCTGATAGCTATCACATGAACTTTGAAAGAAACAAGACTCCTGTTTCTAATTAATAAGGACATAAAAGTGTTTATGCAGAAGGAGAGCCTGGAAAGCTTATTACACTGAGGCCTGTTCAGAGCCAGTGTGGTTTTGTCATGTGTATGTTAAAACTGACACAGCCAAGTTTGGTTACAGCCCGGTAGAGCATCTGCAAGTCATTTACGTACTTTCAAATGCTGCAGTGATAAACACACACAGCTCTGTGACCATCTGATGGTTATGTCTGAAAGTGAATGAAGAGAAAGCGTTCAAAAAAGGAGCAAGATAAACTGCTCTGACTGAATTTGGGGAAGGGTGGGAATGAAGAGAAGAGGAAGAAGCCCAAAACACACTTCTGAGGACCTGAGCAGAACTTATTTTGCTCTCCTTATTCTACAGCGAGTTACTCCTGCCACATTTATATTGTAGAGGCAGGGAAATACAGCTATTCAGA
Organism: Pomatostomus ruficeps; assembly: GCA_013400735.1. Lineage (NCBI taxonomy): Eukaryota > Metazoa > Chordata > Aves > Passeriformes > Timaliidae > Pomatostomus > Pomatostomus ruficeps. The sequence goes on from VYZT01065312.1 coordinate 80,832, forward strand.
CAGATAGGAAGTGAGTTTGCTTATCACACAGCTGCCTTACTGACCTCATCAGAACTCCCCAAGGGAAAGCTCATTTTGGGCAGAGACTGATCCCAGCACAGATCTTGTCTACTCATGACCAAACTTCTGACTCCAGCCTGAGCTACGGGCTTATTCCCTCTCACACTCTGGACAGGGCTCCTTCTCAGACGTTGATTTTAAGCACAAGAATTAGCCTTACTAGCAATCCGAAATCAATCACTTCAATGTAAGTACTATTTAGACAAACCCAAGGGAGTCCTTTTTGTCTGTTTTGCTTTGAAGTTAAGAATCTCTCACTCTTATTTCAGATCTCTAAGGAATGAAAAAAATATCCGAAGTTGGATCTGCATTCACGCTCTCACTACAGCCTACTCCAATGAATAGTCCTGGTAGTAGAATTGTAGTTAAGGTTTTTTTGAAATAGCTTAGGGTGTTGGTGACCCTCTAATCTGTTTTATCCATTCATACAAGGTCTATTAATGGACTAAAAGGATATGGTGTAAGTTAGAAGGAATGTGTTTGGACAAGCAGTTTGCATTATGTACTTCTTGGCTATGGCTGTCAGCTTCTTTATAGTTTTGGGGTTTCTTTTTTACAAGCAGAAAAATTACTCTAAATTTTCAGCACATATAAAAACCCAGTAACAGTCTCCTTTGAAACACAGAAAAACGTGTATACTTCAAAGAAAAATTTAAATTTGGCAGTTCCACAAGTTTTATTGGTATTTCTGATGTTCACATGAACAGAGACCATCACTGGTGACACCTCTTGTCAGAAAAGTCAGGTGATCTCTGTACAGTTTCTATTTAGTCAAAGTTATCAACATATTTTTAGATCTGGATTTACACAGCCTACTCTCTTTAACTCAGAACATTTCCCATCAAATCCAGAGGACAAGTGTTCCAGTCAACCACAGTCAGACATGTAGTAAATGTACCTGCAAACCAGCCTCTAGCCTGCTCTAATTTACAGGGGTAGCACTAGGGATGAGGAAAAGCTAGTTAAAAAACCTGACTGGCTTGAGGATTATGTGAGCAAGAATAGCTGTGACTTCTTGCCACAAAATCTTCAGCAATTACAGCCTGGAGGCCTGGCTATAAAGTCCCAGGACAATGATGATAGATGGACTTTACCGCCTTCATGCTTTTATCAAGGGACTGAAAAAGAGAAGACATCATTTCTCTTTTGTCTGCTCTCTTATATGTCATTAATGGCCACATTTCCCTATAATCTGACTGCCACAGTGAGTGCGAATGTACGTCCAGTTGTGGATTTTCTTCTCACTCCTTAGAGAAGATCTAAATCTTATGGCTAAAGACAGCAAAAGCCACATCAAACAGGACATCCTTAAAACAGGACACATGACACAAACAAGTTTGCAAACAGCTGGCTTTTTACACACTTGTAGGCACATGTGGGCAGAACAAGCCCACGCAATGTTGGAGCGGTGCTGTCAAACCACTTATTCTGCAAAACAACAGTTTTGGGCATATGGCCCTGTGACTGAATACAGGGATGAGTCAATCCTAAATCTAGAGATGCTCCATAAACTAAACAATCAAAGGGTTTACACATTAGTGAACACAGATAAACACATCTACAATCATTTTATCTTTGTAGGACTTAAGATCCAATACCTCTATAGAAATACTTCTTGCTCTGTTCACTCCTGTGAATTGCAGGTTTGATAGGAATCCTAAACACCTTTGTTAAGAAAGGGGAAAAGGTACAGCGACTGAAATGGCAAACACTGACCAGCATCATCAGCTATGCCTGGTATAGAGTATTGCAGCAAAACACAGGCTTCAGCTGCTCAACAAGCAAATTACTTTCTGCTTTTAAAAGTGTATTTCTGGGCTCAAAAATACACAGATTAATTATAAGAATTCAAAAGATATATAAAAGCTTAAAGAAAAATATATAATCCATAGACAAAATTATCATTTTTTTCCAGCATAAAAACCTATGCCCGAGGCAGTGAGGGAAATCACCCATGCTGACCATTTGAAAGTCACAATATTGGCTTTGTCCAAAACGGGCTGGTTACTATGAATCTATGACTTCCACTATTATTATAGTTACGCATCTTGTCTAGTTTAGGTTTTTTATTATAGCGACCCACCTGGTCTATTTTTATGTGCTGTGCAGTCCATCAAGATTCAGCTAAGTACATACTTTTGTCCGGCAACTCCAGTGAAGATGGGATTGGAAGACAAAGAAAGGAGCTTGATTTTTTTAATTACTCTCTGGTGCACATTAAACAAGTGTCCCAATTATACTCGACCTATTCATACCATCTGTGGCCCACAAACATCTGTGTTTCCACAGAGGTGCACAAGTATATCTCAAGTAGACAGACTCATTCTTGCACTGTGGGGTCAAGGTGAGGTACACAGTGAAAAAAAGGTGATGTCACAAAAGTGTCAGCAAAGCAACATTTATGCTTTGAGATAAGCAACTGCTAAAGACCTAGAACAACCTCCTGTGAGTATTATTGAAAAAAAAATCAAGCAAAAACCCCAAACAAAACCCACTCCCCCCTCTCAACTAGTTTAATAGTAAGGTTACAAGACATACCCTTAGCCAGTGCCAGAGACTAAATATGATTATTCAGATGACAACTTCCAGCTCCAGGTCAATAGTCTAAGCCATCCCCTCAGTGTCCTGAATGTCTCTGGGATGGAGAAGATTAATTCTGGGAGTACATCTGGCAACTCACTTAGCATAGGTTGTGCCCCAGCTGCTCTCTGCAGAGTTTGGCACTGAAGCTGGGATGTGCCCTCACAGCTCTCTCCAGTGTCCCCAGCACGACGAGCCGGCCACGCTTCCCGCAGCTGCCATGACCACACCAGCTGGGCGAACCTGCACCAGTGTTGAGAGCACAAACAGCATGGCCAGAACCACATCCTGAACATCTCTACTTTCCCCTTGCTAGCCCATCTCCATAATGTGCCTCACCATCAGTTTTGAGCTCCCATTGCTAACCTCTGTTTAATTTAACTGCTTATAACAGCGATCAGAAAAGAACAATTCCCTGTAGGGAGTATTACTAATTTAGTGAAATCCTGCGGGGACTCAAAAAATCTGCACTAAAATGAAGCATGCCCTGGAGTTTTCAAAAGACTAGCAGAGTTTGAGAGAAAACAGGTACTCCCAAGCTGTCACTGCTTTTCTTTGCAGAGATCCAGCTTTGTGGAAAAATGCAACATTTTGATTTGTGAATCTGATCCAATTTTTTAACTGGGCCGCTGTTCAAAGTAATGTATTAAAGAACTTCCTCACTTCAAATTATTTTCCCATTTTAGCTTTCTAGAAGTAGATGCTCTCCACTGACCAGATCTGTTATTTTGGTTATTCATTATTTCCAAGAGTAATGACATGTTATTCATTTAAGGGGTTCAGTTCTCAACTCACTATTATGCAGTCATGATTAAATCCGTCAATCATTGATGTGAACCTGAAAACTTCAATTTTATTTTTAAAATGCTGTTCCCAACTGCAGTGTATGCAGGTTTTAGTGTGTTACAGGACATTGCATTGGAAGTACGGCAGAATTTAGCCAGAAGCTTTTTGGCACAGAGCCTCTCACACGTCTTGCCCTCTTCCTGGATTAGGCGTATTTCCTGGATGATCATTAGGCATGTATAACTAATCTCAGTAACCATCTATCAAGAACTGAAAGAACTGAGCCAGCTGATATGCATAGATTACTTCATAAATCAGACCAGTCTCAAAGGCATTGCTTGCTGAGCAGTTTTAGAAAATACATCCTGAATATTTACATGTGGCTTTTGGAGGCTAATGCAGTATTTACAGAACTGAGTTAATAAGACTAACAGCTTCACTTTGTGCATCAAAATGCTGAAAACTGGCACATCAATTCCCACGATAATGGCTTAAAAAAAAATTTACTTCATAGGAGCTAAACTCCGAAGTCCCAGATGACATCATGACAGCACTTGAAGGCCCAGTCCAGGATCACAGAACACAGAAGCACAAGTCCTTTCTGCCCTATCCAAGGATCAGAGGCTTGGACATGCAAAGTTGTTCAGATATCTTCTGAGACTTCTAAGAGCACCTAGGCTAGTTTTGTACTTAAGTGAAAAGGGGAAAAAAAGGGATTTTAAGATCTTACCCTGTTTGAACACATCTGAAATATTTGTTAGCAAATATCGGCTTCAGTGACCTGTACGGTGTAAAACCAATTTCTGGTCTCACAGCTAAAAGCTGAACTGAGTATTGATATATGTTTCTGTCCCAAAGAGGTGGCAGACAACCACACTCTATTTTCCAGCATGGTCCAGCTATGTAGACTCTCAGGGTCTGAGCACCTATTTCATGCAGAGAAAGTCTGTCTATTATTTTTTTATTGATTTTCACTGTATGTAACATGGACAGAGATTATATTGAAGAACAACTGCATGTCAGAAGCAATATAGACTCAAATCCTAGCATTTACCCTAGAAAACTTGTCCTAGAAACCTCATAGATGTGATCAGAACACCCATTCAGGAAATGGCCTCACTAGACTGCCCCTGGTAATTTCAGACTTAGCTGGTGGGAGCTCTGCTCTGTTCTGGGGCAGCAGCTCAGGTAAGGACATGCTTTGTGTTTGTAATAACACAGCTTTAAAAGACACTAAGTTAATATATTGGGGATTTACGTGCTTCCAAAAAAGCCAGGACTGAAAGCAGAGAGAAGAAATGATGGCCCAAAACACTTGTGTTTTTTTCCAAAGTCTAAACCTGCAACTCAGCTACCGTTTCCCTGAGGAGGTAATATCATGTTTGCACTGCAAGTTTTGTCAAGAAGAGATAAGTGATGGTTACGCAACACATTGCGAGAAACTGTTCTAATCTACCTGCTGCCTTTAAAATTGCTTCCCCTGCAGCCAACCTCCGAGACAGAAATAAACACTGTTGCCACAACCATGAAGAAAAAGAAGTGCTGCAGCAATAGTTACAGAGGGATGAAAATCCCTTTGAAGGTCCCAAAGCTCTGTCCCATGCCCAGAACTGCTCTTTAGGCTCTCCATGGGGGCCACAGAGCCCAGTACAGCCCCCTTGCTCTGTGCTGCTCACACTACACAGTGCGAGGTGAGAGAGCTGGTGCTTCATAAACTGTCTGCTTTCATGCTGAGCAGGCAAAGGAAGAGCTTGCTTTGTACTTAAAGAAACAACAAAATCTGGTGTTACTAAGTTACTAGGGTTAACTGTGTTTTCAATCAGCCACTGTCAAGCTTCTTATAAAACACAGCAAAAAATAACCAGGACAAGAGAACCCGCTTCTTCAATGGCATTGTGTTATTCTATACTTCTCGATGAAGGAGGCACTTTGCTAGAGATATAAAATACATAAACACAGCCATAAAAACCTTTTTCTGCTTGTACCTCTAAACCTTTCTCTGGGTTTTAAAATGGAGGACTTCTCCTTTGTTTTGAGCACATTTCCTCTGCATTTCATAAGGTGGAGGCTCCCTCTTGCTTGAGAAGGTTCCCTTTATAGAAAGTTAAACAATGAGTTTGGAAAAGTTTTGATTGATAATAGCTTACATATGGTGCTACAGAAAAGGAGTCTATTTTAAGTATCCTTCTTCTCTGAGAAGGGATTCCAAAGAGGCACCATGTGTTCCAAACTTGCTGGCAACACTTGAGCCTGCTCTCAGAGCCTGCCTCTGGAACTGCTCCCTGGCTTGTGATGGAAACCATAATCCTAAGAGTGGTGGAAGGACATTTTATTTCCTATGCTTGTGAGGCTTTGAGAATGCAGCAGGACTGGTGTGTAACACATGCCATTCTGGAGAGGATTCCTAAGACACATTCATACACTGGTCTCAGGTATATGGATACAGAGCCACAGATGTATTTCTTCCCCACATAAAACCAGAGAAAAGAAAGGGACACTTGGTTGTCTACTCTTCTCCCTAGTGTTTGCATTTTAAAAAATGATTTAGAATACATTATTATAAGGAAATAAATTTTAGCTACAGAGACATTTTGAAATCTATTTGACCAACTAGCAGGGAAATGAAACTCATGAAACATTTTATATTAAGATGAGTCTTCAGGTCTTTCTCACTTTTCATCAAGATCTAATCTTAGAACATAATGTTAAGGGCATCAGACATGGTGGCTTTCAGATAAGAAGCTTGTGTTTCTGCCCATAATCAAGAATTCCAGGAATTCTTCTTTCAGCAAATAATAGGCAGGAAGGACATAGTGACCTTGCAACATTCAACCTGCATCAAGAGCTGTCTGCCAACTTAAATCTTGCCTATGATTTCTATGATTACACAGCATTTCCTTTTCTAAACAGTTGCACTGCTTTGTGTAACTACTTAGGATATTATTCACAGAAGGGTGAAATAATCCCTATCAACTTTAGTGATTACAAAACTTGGCAAGAACAAAGTAAGATTATCCTCATCAAATTTTGTAAAAAAAGAAGTACTAGCTCATAGTAATTTAAAAACACTTTTGTAAAGTCTACAGCTATGACAAGTCACTTGGAACAAAACTGAAAAACATGTAGAAAGGGGTTTTTGCTTATGAATTCTCTGAATTAAATATGCTTTCTATAAATATATTATCAACATTGTTCATGTACAAAATCATTTGATCATGGTAACAAGAGTCCTAACAATTATCTGTCATCTGTGACACATCACTTGATAATGCAGATCATACTGTTTCTGTTTTCTGGGTATCTGCAACTTCGCATAATGGAAGCAGAGCTATGCATACAAAGAGATAAACTTTAAAATATTATCTGAGTTACAATTTTCCATTTTCAGTATAAGTTGAGAAGTAAGAAAGCACTAAAAAAAGTTGTCTGCTTTACTTAGCCCACAAGGCTTTTGACATAATGATCATCAAATGTCAGAGGTTCATAAGATGACTTTCACTGTGATGGAAAAAGATGGTGGTTATCAAAACAGCAAACCATGTTGTCTGGTTTGGGTTAAACTACTTCAGTGCTTGCATACTTCTTCCTAGCATCAGCATGACTTAACTACCATCTAATTTCATAAATATAGAAGGCCAAAGTTATCTCTAAGGTAAAACAAAGATTATTTTGGCCTAAATTAAAACCACCTGAATTTTAATGCAAAATAATGAAAGTGACATGTGCTTATCTACTCATCCAGAGTTCAGTATTTTTGAAATTTCAAGTCAAAGACTGTATTGGAGCCTCCTGTCTGACTCAAATAAATGTTTTACTAAGGACATTAACTTCATTGACCTCATAATGCAAGTAAGTGAACAAAACAACCTGGCATTGGGCAGTTCATAATGTCAGCACCACTGTTCACATCTGTAACTAGAGACACTCATGTTCCTCAGTCTTGTAAGTGATGGATGATGGGTGACTGTACAGAATTCATAGCAATAGCCTGTACTGGGAACATCAAATGCATTAGGCAAAAAGCTTGGCAGAAGGGCAACCTTCAGCTTTACCTCATAATCCTGTGCAATTAATCCTGGCATTGTGAAGGACTGTGAGATCGATGTCTCACTGCCAGCTCTTGTCATTTTGGAGATATTTATCACTGTGATATTGTTCTCACCCTTGTGAGAGCTTGTCCTGGTTAAACCATGACAAGGCTCTTCCCTGCCCCTCAGTAAAGCTTCCCTTTTCCCTTGTGGCACAAAGGCATTTTGCAGATCCAGGCAATATCCAAGCGCCCACCCACAACTCCTTTCCCTTGATACTTCTAGCTCCAGGAACAATGTTTACTAGAAAGGCAATTCATCGCCCTGGAAGAAAACAGGGAGTGCATAAATGCTACCACCAGGGAGCATTTCACACTCTTCATAAACAGTTAATTCTAGCTAGTGCATGCAGACTCACAAAACGCAACTGCTGAGGAAAAACATATGCTTTCCATACATAAACATTAAAGCTTTCCAAAACTGTTTTTCAAGATGGTCTTTCTTCTTCAGCTTGGGCCAATGCATTCTAATCCCAGGGAGCTGTCTGCCTCAAGTGATGCTGCATTGTTCCTTGCAGCATTCTGAAGCAATTTCCTCTTCTATGAGCTATGCTTATCACATCCTGTGCTTCATCGTGTTTCCAGGAAAGGTTCCCTAGCACAAGCCAGCTTCTCTGAAGCCCTGTTGCTCCATTCCTTTCCTCTGCTGCTTCATCACATGAAGGAAGTCCAATCACCTCAGGGAGGAGAGACACACCGTGGCTGTTCTGCCCCCCTTTATTACAAGCTAGATAAGCCCAGATGGTAGAGAGGTCAGAAGAGAGTCTGGGTCCTGCATAGCTTGAAACTTCACACCTCAAAACCCAGGACTGCAACTGACTGACAGCTTCAAACCAACACTTCCATCCACTGTTTCTCTGAAACATCCTTCCCAAAGCACTTACAATGCATGACGTTCAGGTAATTAATGCACATGAAAACCCCTGTGGCTGCCTTCCAGAAAATGAGAGGTTTTATTTTTTAAGAAAATAAAGACAGTAAGGTAGCTTTGGAAGAGAGACACCAAACAGATTTGCCAACTGAAAGTCCAGTTGCAACTGCAAGAGTGGCACATGGAGCTCCACACAGGGATGTTTACTCAGGCAGCCAGGAGCACAGTGTTATGGTCATCAAGATAACCCCCTTCCAAATCTTCTAACAGTCATGTTAACCAACAGTAACATTCCTAACAGTTTGATCCCAGTTACCTTAAGCTATTCAAACTAAACAACTTTTCGGTTCGGAGCCTGGCTCTTTCAGTCAAAACTCTGGAAGTGCTAACAAATTCCAGGCAACAGACTGGAATTCTGTTACCTACTGAGGGTTAGGAATTTATCCTTAAAAATTCCGTCGATTACTTGTTAATTCCTCCAACCTTCCACAGATGTATGCAAGCATATATACACATGTGAGTAGAGGTAAAGCACACAGATTGCATTCTAGGGCAGGAACTAAGCTGGTCAAGAGGATTTCCTGTTTGTTGAAAAGAAGTGATCCAGTTTCATTGTGTAGCAGCTTCTCTGTCTAGTGAGAAGTAAATTCCCTAATTGTCATAAAAAGTGCAATACTCTAGACAGGGGAATACAAACTGGGCAAGTTAAAAACAAAGGCACTCCTTTTTTCATTTGGACACACATCAAACATTCTGAGGAACAATTTGCCATACAAGAACACCCTCCTACACTCCTTTCTTCCTAACAGAAAAAGTAATGGTTGGGTGCTGATCTTGCTTATACTCAAGGGACTACTATGAATTCTGGCCTTGCCTTATGGAAGATGCAGTTTTAGTAAATAGTGGGGAGTTTTGTTAATAGTATATATTGTATATATATGTAATACATAGAAGGGGAATACTGATTGCATTTAGATGGTTTTGATTTATAAAGTAGTTTGGGCAAGAATGTCACCACCTCCTGGAAGCAATGTATGTGTCACTTAGGAAAAGAGAATCTCAGATGCCGACGCACAGATGAAAAGATCTAAGAATGTTTTTTTGGTTTCCACAGGGTTGATCAGCTGGCTCATGCTTGCGTGTTGTCCCTATCTGCAAACACAAGTAAGCCCTGTTATCAGCTCCTGTGATTATCATCATGCCTCACATGGATCCTAAACCCTGATTTCCTACAAGCACATGAACTGGGGACAGTCTTGGTGGCACTGGAAGATACACTCTTTGTCTTCAATATCACAGAGAAAAGCTTCCAAATGAGCATATAAACTCAAAGTCAGAATAAACCAAACCAAAAGCAGTCAGATCTGAGTTTAGTTCATTTAACAAATATTAAGCCACCGCTGTCATTTTTTCCTGTTTGTATTCAGGAATACTGGATCAGAACCACCACAAAAAACTAAAGGGGAAGATGAATATGCAATTCCAGGATGCCAGCAGCTTTGCAGATGATGTAACAAGACTCATTTGGGGACAGGAGGCTGCCCAAGCACTGGTTCACCTGCAGAGACCAGGCTCCACAAGGAAGAACTGCTGCTGAAAGAAGGCAACCCAGTACAGCAGGGCTGATCACATGCAGAGATGCAATAAAAGTGGTTTCTCACACTTTCACAACGCTCTCAACTGCTGAGCCAGGGCAATATCTGAGTAAAGAACCCAATAAGCTCTGAGCATTTGTACTTCTCTGGAAGCCCAGCATAGTACAGTTTTTTTAAAATTAGAAACAGCAAAGAAGTAATAGAGGGAAAAGGTAGCCAAAGGCAGAGGTAGGAGGATGAGTAAACCCTTCTTTGCCCACAATAAAACTGTTTTCAGCAAGCTGCACTTGAGAGCACTGTAGTGAGTGAGCGCTGCTACGTGAGGATCCTGGGGAGAGGCAGCACACACTGCAGCAGTGCTCCCTATGAGGGCGAGCAGGGTGAGTTTTTATCACTACTGGCTATTTTCTCCTTCCTCTAAGAGGCACAGCTGTTAACCAGATACATGAAGCAGGAAGTACTTCTACTTTCCTCTTCTAGTGCTTTGGGAACAGTTAATGAGAAGTCTGGGTCGGTCAGAGATTATAAATAATATGAAACTTAAAGTAAGCTAACAAATTCCTGCAGGAGAGAGCTTTCAAGAGAATGAGCGCTGTGTTTCTTCTTTTTTGGCAAATACTACAGTACACAATTTGATTGCTGAACGAAAATACTCTGTGTGTTGCACAGCAATTCAAGCTCTGCCTCTTTTCATAAACGTCCTTCATGTGCTTTTCCCTTCCCCTCATTCTGGCCGCTAGGAAGGTCTGACTATGGCCCTCTGCATATCCCAGGGAACTGTTAAATAAGAAAGAGAACGATAATGTAAAAAAATAAGGCACTGATACTTAAGTCTTAAATCAATATTAGAACAGGAAGCTTTAGTCTAGTGCATAGGTCAGGGTAGTATTTGAAAGACAAACACTGGGCAACTTGGTTCATGGAGAGGGCTGGCTCGGAGAGCTCTGCTGCTCTGAGGAAAGCAGGATACAGCTGCTCTGTGCTGTATATACAGCTCTGCTTCAGGCTGTTCCCCACAGAACACCAGAGAGACTATTTTACTGCTCCAAGACCATGATAGGGTAGAACAGGCCAGGTTTCATGCAAAGTTGGGGTTTGGATTGCACTCAGTGAAAAGAGGAAAAACATTGCTCCTGCTCTAAGACAAAAGCCACATGGACAGTAAGGCTCAAAAACATTTTCCTAGCAGTACTTAAGAAAACTTATCAAACTGAGAAACAGAGGCTCAGATTTATAAAAGGAATCTAAAACTGGAAATATAAAGTATGCAGTATGACAGGCACTGTGGTCATAATTCTGATCCAAAAAACCCAAACAAAAAGCCGAACCCTAAACAACCAACAAATTCCTAGAAATCCACAGAGCTTGAAAAGCAAGAGTGAAACTCTGTAATCCATGGTACTTCTATGGAATATTTGGTAGGGCTGGGGCTAATACATGCAGCAGCACCTTACCTGGTCAAGTGCCCAGGCTCATCAGTGAATTGCAGCCTATTCTGAATCACACTGAAATTCAAGAGTCATTCCTAAGACTGAACAAGTTCTGAGTCATGTTTTACATGAGCTGACTTCAGTGAATGGTATTGGGCAGTTGCACTGCAGAAGTCACTGCTAAACTCTACGAAGTGAGGCCTTTGGAAACAGAGCCCTCAGGCCTCCAACAAGCGAAACGTGCGCTTTAAAAGCACAAATACCGGCAGGTATGCTCTGACCCCACAGAAACTGTACCAGCCTGAGACTGGAGAACTATTCTCTTATCAACTCAGCAAGTGAACCTGGATATAGCCAAGAACTCCTCCACCCAACCCCATTTCCATCTGTAAATGAATATAATAAAATGCTCTGAAAGCTGCATGCAAAACAGGTTTTTCATATCTCAGTGGTTTAGAAAGACCGGTTACCACGGCTGGCTTATAGGGCAGACATACATAAACATTTCTGTTATGAACACACCACCTTTTTAGGAGTGATATATATGTTAAGTGTCTGTACCTTATCCTCATTGCAAATACCCTAAAGAGTTAGTGCATGATGTGTACTGTTAAACCGCTCTCCGTGATCTGGTTAAACAGCTGTACCCAGGAAAACACGAAGCTGTGTAGCAAAAAGGACAACTGTTCTCATTACATCTGAGAACCAAGCATGAGGAAGATGAGCAAAATCGAAGCAATACTTTAAACACCAGGATTATTGTGCCACCATGTCATATTCTCTCATCAGTGCTCTCTGACCAAGGACAGTAATTCTTCATTTCCAAAGTGACTTTTCTTCCCCGTTTATTTGGTTTAGCTTGCTTGCCTTGGTAGAAATCACCATTAGGAATATTAGGATGGAATATGACATTGAGAATAATAGNACAGCTCTACAGTGCATGGTTTAAGAATTCCAGCAGGCCCATCCCAGGATAATATTAACTGTGCTGTAGCTTGTACGGTGCCTGAAGAAACTCCATGCAGCACAGTCCGCTCTTTCCTGGGAAGACAAAACAAAACAAATCCCTATCTCTCATCAGTGCTCTCTGACCAAGGACAGTAATTCTTCATTTCCAAAGTGACTTTTCTTCCCCGTTTATTTGGTTTAGCTTGCTTGCCTTGGTAGAAATCACCATTAGGAATATTAGGATGGAATATGACATTGAGAATAATAGGATGTGAATAACGGAAAGCCATTCAAGTAAATGATAATAACCACACTACATTTAATCCCCTAAAACATACAGTGTATTCTTTTCAGGAATTTTGATCTTCGTTTAGGGCCAGACATTCAAATACCTACTGAAAATACAATCTTTCTAGACAATTTCTAGGGGGAAAAACAAAAACAGAAGAGGAGAAAGTGAAGCTTGGAAAACACAGAAGCTAAAACTCAAAACCATGGCTGTTTCTCAAACTAACAAGCATAAGAAATTAATCCAGGTTAAGCTGCTACAGCAGACTGTAGGACTAACGTACAAGTGCTGGATGCATACCAGAGAACCTTGAAAGAGAAGGCATGTGAATAAAATATGATTCAATAAAATAATTCATGCTGAAATGACAGGATTTTAATTATGTGCAATTTCAGCCCTGTGAATATGAAACAGGAAGCACCTCAGGCATTTAAGGGCATTTAAGGCCCTGATGACAGAAGTTACAAATTTATTCAGTGATTTACTGTATGAAACATTAAGTTGGATGCAGCATTTGGAAAAAAAGAAGAAAAAAATCATAGCCAGCAAATGCAAACTGAAACATAAATACCAATACACAAGCAAACCCACAAAGACCATATATTTAGATGTGGTCTTCATCAATAATCAGGACTACGAGTTTAATAATAACTGAAGTGACAGCATAAAGCCACTTCCCTCAGATACCTGTGTGTTCCAAACAGCAGTGGCATCAGCACAATCACTCAATAGTGCTGTCAAGACTCCACAAAGAAATGCAACGGAAAGGCGGGCAAGAAAAAACGAAATACGTGAAAGTGCATACGTGGATTTCACAATCATCTTGTTCAGGACTTACCTGGGAACATGAAAGAGCTCAGACACTTGGGAGAGGAATGTATATCTGGATAAAGGCTCCAAAATAGTTCCCAAATCATTCAGGAAGAAAGCAAGAATGGTAAAACAATTACATATGGTGATGTTCACAAAGAAAACAGGAAATATAGTCCACTGGGGAGAACTATAGAAGACTACTAAAACAGGCAGCCTGTTGTGAATGCAAACACAAAATTAAAAGAGAAGAGAAAGCGATTCAAAACTCCCCCACAACAGCTCTTACAAACCACAAAGCCCAGCAAACCAGCTAAGAAGCAAGCAGGCAACACTATGTATCTAAATGAATCCTTTCAAAATCCTCTTTGCTTTGTAGCTCATTCTACACCCAAATAGTACAGGGAGGGTTTTTAAAGTAAATGTCTAGTGAAAGTTCAAGAAAAATTTAAGCAAAAAGGAAAGATCATGTAAATATAAGTTAAAGGGTCACTGTTTTAGTAAAGCAGCAGGGAAGCTAAAGCAAACAATTAGGTCTTTTGTGCTCAAACAATTGACTGGATTAGTGCTTGAATGGACACCGAAATTTTATGTATCAAATAAACTGTATTGAGAGTTGGGGTGTCAATTTACATATGAAGAATATGACTAGAGATCAGTGCAGGAGGGGGTGCACAACTGTGACATGGTACACTGGCCAATTTTCAGAATCACCAGCATCCAGACAGGCCTTGACTTCAAGTGACACAGCTATGCCTGTCCCAGCAGCAGAGACATGCAGACAGGCAGCAAGATAAGAGCTCATGAAAATCTGAGTACAGGAAACTGAAGCTGGCCTTTCTCTGGCATTTTTTGAATGTCTGAATCAGCAGATCTTTTTTTTAAGTAGCTTTGGGCATAATCTTTGAAACACAGATTTTATCTTTTTTCTGGGCACAAGATGAAAGAAATAATCACTTAATGCATCATAAAGAAAGCAAAAGGAACAAGAAAGAAGGGAAAAGCTTACTGAATATAGTAGAAAGAGTAGGAATGCACAAGGTTAAAAACAAGGGGGAAAAAACCTAGGGTGGTAATGTGTGATTGGACAAAAGAACCCCAGTTAAACAAGGAAAAAAATCCCTACTGGTCACACACAGGGTCAGAAATAATGCTGAGGAGAAATCTCAAGTACTCTCTGCTACTATGCTTGACAGAAGAAATGAGATCCTGCCAACTAAGCTTGAGAATTCTTAAATACGAAATCAGAGGAGATTATTCCAACACACTGGATAAATACAGCAGGCTCATCTGCAGCAGCATGCTCAGCTCTGGTTAGGCTGTTAGAGACACTGAGAATTTTGAGAAAAGACAATCAAATGATTCTGAGACTGCAATGGGACTAATGCATCTGTGAATGAGTGTCACCAGCTCCTCTTCTCAAATACCCACTGCTAGATGTGCAAGAAGGTTAGGAAAGAAGAGGGTTGTGTGGCAGTAAATAAACGAAAAAGTCACCAAGGCCATTTGACTGCAAACTGAACGTATCACAGTCTCACGAGAAGGCACTGACTACTACTAGAGAGAAGCGATCCCTGGTTCTTGCAAGTGAAGGTTCAGCACATGTGTCTTCACTTCATAAAGTGCTCTGAAGATCTTCCTCACAACTGAGGCAAGTCACTATAAATCCTCTACAGTTTGCTTCTTTCTGATACCCAGGACACGACCTCAGAAATTCCCCTACAAGAAATTCTCCTTGCCTCAGCGGCAGCTGTGAGGGAGGTTCTCCAGCCTTTTATCTGAGAGAACAACATCCAGTGAGAACACCGACTTTCTCACAATTTATTTTTCTCAGGTTTTCTAAACTTACTTTCATTACAGGGCTGCTTCAGCTTCTGCTCTAGAGACAGAATACATAGAGCTTCCCCTTTATATGAATCCTGCATTGCCACCCACCTTTGATCCCCTTCCTCTCTCTACTTCTGCTATTGTAATTTCACAGATTTTGCCAGGAGGAACCATTAGATCACTTGAGCAGATCTCCAGTATAAGGCAGGCACTAACTTTCACCCAGCTACCCCTGCTGAAACCCATACACTTCAGTGAAATGAAAACAAGAGATTAAATTGTACACTGCAGGAAACCCTGCAGGATGAGCTGCACTGGCAGAAAACCGGGCAAAAACACATGCAAATGATTCCATTAGGAAGCAACAGCCCTGACTGCAGAGAAAGTCAATGAATGTTACCAATTTGGCATTAAAAACCCCACTTCTTTCCAACACAGAATCAGAAAGTAGAACAGGAAATATATAAAAATGATTGATAAAGAATCCACTTTCCCCTCAGATGTCTATGCTGTGTCTGAGGCAATGGAACACTTTCTCTAGCTTTGACTAACTGCTGGTGTTTAGGAAAAAATAAAAAAACAAAATACAAACAAAAACCACTGCAAAACAATGTGAACAAAAAAAAGTCCTCCCTTACAGCAGAAATTATGCTAAGATTTTATTCTAATTACTGTCTTAATACAGCTGCTACAAATTCACACTCAACATCTGATCTGTAGATCTGCTTCTGAAACTTTTAAGTACATACACAGTAAGTTTACAATTCAAGCCACAGCAGTTCTACCATCTTTACAAGTACTTGTACAGATGCTTTACTGCCTTCTTAGATGGAGGGCTGGAACCTTATGGCAAGGTGGAAATCACACAGTTTCATTCT
>VYZT01065313.1:0-24514 GCA_013400735.1 Pomatostomus ruficeps
AGACTAGACTAGACTAGACTAAGCTAGAATGGAAATAGAATAGAATAGATTGGATTGGAAGGAACCCAAGATCATCTATTTCAACCCCCCTGCCATGGACAGGGACACCTTCTACAAGACCAGGTTGCTCAGAGCCCCATCCAGCCTGGCCTTTAACACTGCCAGGGATGGGGCATCCACGGCTTCTCTGGGCAATGTGTTCTAGTGCTTTATCACTCCCATGCTTGATCCGGGACAAGCCTGTGCTACACAAGTCCTTTCTATTGGGTGTGGAAGGTCCTTCCTCAGCTAAAGAATTTGCAGCATTCTCCAGAGGGAGCCACCTGGTCTCTCCCTGGCCTAAAGAAGATAGTCTACCAAACCTCTGAGATCTAAATCATCACCTAGTGACAGATTCCTCATGAATGTGTCTAGTTAGATAAATGAATCTCATCTTTGGCTGATAGAATATATGATAGACTCTCATATAATGAGACACTTAACTGTAGTATCATCCAGTTAAATTAATATATTATTGTCAAGAAATTATTGCTTTTCAGGAAAAATGCATGGTCTTGAATACAATACATAGTCTTGAGTAAATTTTTTATTTTACTGTAGCAAATATTCAATCTGTAACTTCTGTTACATTTTTTTCATGTTGTATTTCTAGATTAAAAAATGAGGAGTTTTTAATTCTCATCTATACTTAATTCATGTAGTAGTTTAGATAATACTGCTTTTATTGATAATATATAATAATGGAATGTTTATCAACACTTTTAAATTAGAAAAGACTTAGCACTTACACAGTTCAAATATTTCTTTAGGGATATATAGGTGCTTTCTTTATATTAGGTTTATCAATCATTTTAGCATCAATAAAATCTCAAATTCACCAAGATTAACACTAAGTTGTTGTGGCCTGCATTCCAGGTCCAGATTTGAAATTACAGAAAAAGTCAACAAGGGTTGAGTTAGTTGTTTTAGCACCTGGGGACAGATGGAATAGGGAAGGACGGTCCTTAGGTCAGCCGCTCCCGGTGTTTGATGTCTGTGGAAATTCCTGATACAGCCTCCAAGCACATGAGTGCAAAGAGAATATACTATGCATTATTCATCCTCTGAAACAGAGCTGAACAAAAGTGTCCTCCTGAAGAGCTCCTCACATGAGAATGTGTCATTTGTATTTGCACAGCACAGCATAGAACAATGGCAGGCAGTGGCTGTGTCCCAGCTAGTTCTGAGACCGGAAGCACCTTGGTGCTGTGCCTGTACCTGCCAGGGGTTACCTTGGTGTACCTATGTTGCTTTCAAGGTCTGATGTAGCATAAATCTGCATTCAGAGTGTGGTGCTGCACTGTGCAGTCACATTGTATGACTTAGAGGTAGCTGAGGTGTTCATAACAGCCTGGTATTACTTCTTGTAAGCTTGTCTTTAAAGCCCTGGATGCTTGAACAGAAATCAATTCATCTGAGATACCTGACACCTCTATTGGCTACAATGACAATGTTATGCTATAGTGTGATAGTAGTGCTGAATGCAATTTCTTCCTAAGAAGTAGAAATGTCAACTCTGTGGATGGACATTGCTCTTGGTTCAGTAATGTGCCACATTAAGAAGAATCTTGAAAATCAAGGACTGTTAGTGCTAGTGTGGTTGCCACATTGTGAAATATGAATTTGAAAATAAAAGCTCATCTGATAGCTTCCCTATGAATACAGTCAAGCAGATTTTTAATCATGTTTCAGTAATTTCTCAAGAATATGTAGATTGTCTCTTTTTCATGTGCCTGTAACTGTGATAGGACCATTCCATCGGCATATTTTATATTATATTTAATAGAGCTTATTAGACTCCATTATCTGTCTGTTGCAACCGGTTACAGTGCCAGCCTTGCAAGAGTATTTTGATTTGTATCTTCTAGTCACAGTTTTCTGGATGATGTCCTTGTTACAATCTCTGTAGGAGATAGTCAGTATTTTCTTGAATTGCAACAGTAAAATTTCACAATTCACTTTCAATGCTCTCTCTCATTTCTTATAACAATTACTTAAATAAATATTCATTTTCTAGTGTTATCTTTGAGGTTTTGATTTATTTTCATCCTGACAGAGTATTGTTCTCATTCCACTAGTGCTGGAAACATAGTTCATAACTTTGTTCCAACAACTGGAATTTCTAAACATAATCTAAAAATGTGATACTGATGATCATGTAATAGATTTTTGCATGCATCATTTCAGGCAATAAATACCTTAGAAGCTACTGTAACCTTTATAAAAGTTTCCCAATTGCTTCTTAGAATTCCATGCAGTGCCATTTTTAAATTAGTATTTTTCAGGAACCTGAATCTCTTTCAATATGTCTTAACATTGACAACTGCCATCACTTGAGACTACTCAAAGCATTTGCACAGAGCTGGCAGACAAATGTGAAGGTAGAGGATGTGTGCAGGCCTGTGCCTCTGGACTAGCAACAACAGGCTGGGCATCATGCTCCCTGAGTTTAAAATTGCTCCAGATACATACTTTTAAGCACGGGAAGCAGTGCCTAGCTGATATTTTCCTATGCACTTAAAATATCTGAATAACTATAGTTTCAAAACAAGATTTAAGAGTTTAAATCTTTTACAATTTCATACATTGAAAAGCATTACCATAAAAGAAATTTTATGGCCATTTTAAATCCAGTACTTTTTTTTTCTACAGATTTCATCCCAACATGCAAGGCAATGTGTAGCAGGGTCTTGTGTAAGTATATACATTAGCCACTCCATGGAGAAACATGCACAGATTATTTCTGCAGAAAAGAAATTTACACATTTTAAAAAAAAATACACACTTTTGAAAATTAGAGATAAAAATAATGTATCAAACAGTAAAGATTTCAGCCTGTGCAACTGCACTTGTACAGGGATGACTGAAAACAAAGTCTTTCTTGTGAATGTTAGTTGGAAGTCGATGAGATGCATTATGGATTAAGTAATTATAATTAAATTCTTCCAGAAATTATAAGAAGTCTTCAGAACAACAACAAAAAATTCTTTGCTACAATAAATTCAGTATTTGATCTTGATGCCAATTCTGCACTGAATTAAACTTATCATTCACTTAGCACTTCTGAAATGAACCGTTTACACCTGCAATAGTGGTCTGTAATTAAATTATTCCATGATCTCAATTATCTGCCTTACAAAATGGTTCAGGAGAGTTATTAACACTCTTCACAACAGCATAAAGAGTTATTAATCAACACTAAAATAAACACATGGAAACAATTGTAATTAATAGGTTTATAAATTAATAGGTTTGTAACATGAAGACCAGTAAAATTTAGCAGCTGTTTGAGAATTTACTGTAAAAACATTGCAGTATTTTAAATTCCTAATAACAACGGTAGACTTAATTACCAAAGGTGATCCTAATAGCAAATTAGGACCTAATAGACAAAGGTCTTGTCTTAGGTAGATTGAGAAACACTTCTGACTTAAAATTTCAATGCAAAGATAAATATCTGATTTGACAGCATTATCTCAGCTGTTTTATTTGCTAATACAGATGATAATTTTGAATGGTTTATATACCTCTCAGTAGTTATGAGGGATTATAATATTTTTCAACCAGCCTGCAGATACAACTGCAGGTAAAATGAATATATCAGAGAGCCTAAATTCTAACTTGAAATGTGTAATTTCTATCATAAACTTTAATTTTTCTAGGTTTTCACATAAGGTCATAGCATTTTTAATCTACATGGTTTGGATGGGGTTTTTTTACTGAGTTCTTCGCTTGGCTTTTCTTAGAGACTTCATAGAATGATGGCAGAAGCTAACTACTGTCTACTTAGTGTAGTTAAGTGCCCCTCCTGTGCCTTAATGCTACCCTGAGTTCTTTGCCCTGACATGAACATGAGCCATTGTTTCATTCATGGCCTTGCTGGGGAAAGGTCAAAGTTGGCATCATGGGGCTGAATTTGCTCAGAACTCTACAGCCCCTTCCCTTCTAGAGGTCAAGCTGACTGTGCTCAAAGCCAGTGTTGATGTGGTGCAGCTGCCTAATCTTTCACCAAATCACTGGGAGAAGACTTTGGGTGGCAGAAGAACCTCACAGAGGCCTTGCTGGAAGCCTCTACTCCATAGCACTGAGGTTGCACCCCTGCTCAGACCCACAGTCCTGGCCTTGGCCTGAGCTATGCCGTAGGGATGGCCATACAAACCTGCTGACTGGACTTCATGTGTCCACCTCAGACTGCATTTCTGCAGACCTCACAGTGACTGCAGGGCTCGTCTGACCATGGCGACAATCAGTGGTCCTGCTCAGCTCTTTTTGCTCATGTGCTGCTGGGCATTGTCCTTCCCAGCAAAAGTCCGCTGCTCTGTCCACCTTTTTTTTGGACTCTGGCACCAATGCAGGGAGCAGAGACAGTGACATTCAGAGGAGCCACCGCTTCTGCTCTCACCACTCCTCTCCTGGATGGGGAAGGTTTCCTTGCACAGGTGAAGAAGGGCAAGGGCTTAAATGCAGCTCCTGCACAATGAAATGAAGAATGCTCCATGGACTACCTGGGAGGCAGCTAAATCACTTGTCCAAAACTGAAGACCACCTTTTCTCTCCCTAATGATTTACCAAAACTACTACATTTTCTTTTTACCCTTTATTGAAGATCTGTGCTTGTTTTCTCAGCTCAGAATAAAACAATCTGTTCTTGTTGTTGGTATGGTGTTGTCATCCTCTGGCATTCAAAAATCATTCCGAATCACAAGGTAAAAGCAGGTCTGTTAGTTCTGCTTTTGCCTTCAGTCTTGATTTATGTATTAAAGCTTTTCTAGCCAATATTTTTTTAATTTCATGTTTTCTTGCCTCTCTTTAGTTAGAAGCTCACATTCTCAGGTAATGATACAGAAATGAGAACATAGGAAATGAAAATAATTGATTTTTTTGAAATCTGGTGAGTCTCAGTAATGGTTTCATGGAATTTGTTGACATAGTAAGTTTGGAAAAATCTTTTACCCAGAATTATACCATGCTTTCCCATCTCCTCTGTGTAATACATTAACATAAATTTTATTTTCTATGAAAAAAATTTTCATTGAAGTACTTGGCTCTCCTATGCACTGGCATTCAGCTCACACAAGGGTTGATACTCTAAATGATTCTGTATTTCTCTGAAATTCGGAAGCCAAATCAGCTGAGTAGACAACGTTGACGTAGACCTGTTGATGATGATGGTACAAGGGAACTAATTTTTGCTTTCAACCTCACTTCACACATGAGTTAGCAGCAGCTCTGCCAGTCAATGTAAATGTCTTGGAAAAGGGTGTAAAACTGGCAATTGGTACAACAAAAGTTGCATTTAAAATGTCTATCTGTAAGCAAGAGAAGATACACACAAAAATTAGATGTTAAACAGGTTCTATTACATTTTCTAAGCATGTAATGTATCAGTTTTATCTCCCTGGAGCAGTATAAAAAAAAACCCCTAAAATGGTTTTAAAGCATGGACAAATATTCTAGATATAATTACTTGACTTTGTGAACACCATTATTATCTATTATGAACATGCTATCTTGAACAAAGGATTCAGTCTTTTTTGTTGGTTTGTTTGGTTTTTTGTTTTTTTTACAATAAAGGCGTACATTTAATATGTAGGTTCATGTTATCCTAATTGTGCTTTTATGAACAAATACTTAGTTAAACGTTTACTTAATCACAAAAAACTAGGAAAATTAATAGGGTCAACAGCCTGTCTCCCACAACATCTGGAAACTTCTTCCTCCCTCATATTTCATTTTTAGCAGTAACTTAACTCCAGTGTCCTGGGATGCTTTGAGAGATCTGGGTTTGAATGTTCAGGGTACACAGGGGACTCAGAAGTCCACACCAAGTGCACAATTAGTAGGGCCAGGACTGAGAACAGAGGAGCTTCCCATTGTGATTCACTGGTGCACCCATTTTCTGCAATGCCCTTGTTACTTATGGGATGTTTCTCTGTTGCATAATCCAAAGTAGTTGAATATCAGGGTTATTTATAAAATGCTATCTTTTGTTTTTCTGTACAAGGTTTTGCAACTTTTTTTCTACTCTGTATTTTTTTTTTGGTGTCTAGAAATTACCTAAAAGCAACGTAATGGTAATGTGGCAGTACAATTGAGAAATGATGGGAATATTTATTTAATTTGATTAATACTTGAAGCCATTTTTTCCTTAATACAAAAACAGCCAATGATTAGATTCTAATGAGTGCAATCTGATTTAAATATGAACGAGAAAGTTTTTGACACTGTAACTTTTAAAAATATAATGTGTGTGACCAATATTCCTACTTTTCTTTGATCTCTTTAATTTATTTTTATTACCAGGGAGGTTGTTCTGTTACAATGAAGAAGTTTAGAGATAATTTAATCTCTTCTTTTACCTGGATATCTTTAATGATTTACTTTCTTGAAAATCAGTCAATGGCAGTAGATACAAAAGAAAATCATTAATCTCTGTAAAATGCATGCTGAGTTTGGACTTTATCTAGGATGTGTCTTACTTAAATATACTGGTCAAGACAAAAATCTTTGAAAATTACTCTTACTGAGGTTTGAATACAATAAAATAAGAAGCAGCTGTCCCATCTCTACAAGTTAACAGAGAAGATGTATCTAGCCAAAATCTTCATGTTTAAATTCAGGTTTAAGCTTGATATCTTGGATATCTTTCCATTTTGCCCTAATTATCCTGCTTTCATAAAAAACAGATGGGTAAAATAGTTAACATTAGTAGCAACCAAGATCAAAATGGGTACAGCAGGTACAATAATGCTCATTGTTGCAAATAATCATCATCTGGATGATTGTATTGAGATTTTTTTATTTCCTGTATGGTATATAAGTCTATTGAACAGGCCTGCACTTGAACAGGGTGTTTGTGGGGCTTTGGGGGTTGGGTTTTCTGGTTTTTTTCTTGTTTATTTAGTTTGTTTGCTTTTTGTTTGGGATTTTTTTTTTCTTAGATTTTTTAAAAAATTTTCATTAATTTCTCTCCTAACTGTAGATCAATGTAAGATATCTGTTTCCAAATATCTTAAATGTTTATCTTAAAGATACCTGATTTATATAGGATTTTCAGGGTCCTGTGACAGAAATGATCAAGTGTTTCTGACTTCAGACATTGCACCTTTGTGTTTGACTTTGTGTATGGACATGCTCACGTTTCCATGTACTGTTCCACACAAGTTTTATGCTGTCTTCCTGAGAGCAAATGCAGGAAGACAGTATATGGGTTTTGGCAGAGTGCAGTGCTAATGCAGTTGGACTGTTTCTGGTGTATGAGGTAGGTCTTTTAAGTTGGATTGGGGGGTTTTTTTGATTCATAGATATTTATAAAACTAAAGGTGCCTTGGGGTTTTGCTCTTATTCCATTTGCAGCAGTCTAACTTGGATTTAGAGCAGAAAATTTATACCCACACTTACTACTTTTCTTTCCTAGCTAGTGTTTTCTTTCTTCCTCCTTCCAAGTGTACTTCTGTCAGCCTTACAGTTGATTTTTCAGTCAGGAAAGGCCACAATGCCTTTTCACAAAATTTTTCTTGGACTCTAATCACTTTTTTGAATGTGAAGGAATCCCAGAATTTCTGTGAATTGGTACTCTTAGTTCCTCCATTAGGATCACTAATTCCCTAAATTCACTGAAATCTGACCACTTCAAACCAAGAACATTTGGTAATATTTACAGAACTCCTTTTTTATTCATATAATTAATTTAAATTGACTTTTTAAAGATTATTCTTTATTAAATCCTTACAAGGATATCCAGATCAGTATAAACTCAGCACTGTTTCATGTTGATTTTTAATGACTTAGCAATGGAATCTGCCAGCTGTCACAAATCTGAATAGCCAAGGCTATTCAATACTAATACCATTATTAGTTGCATTTGTTCTCCAACACTGTATTTAGGAAGTTAAATACTTCTGTAATGATACTGTTCCCAATTCGCCATCTGTTGAATGATGATAGGTCTTCATCCAACACTTACAGCAAAATTAATATTGAAGTTTTCTATGGTGATTAAAAAATTGCTGTTTCTTGAGACATCAGCCATACAGTTTCACAAACATGTCTTTAGAAAGATAAGAGTGAGGAAACAGCCTAAAACCTTTGAGAAGATTGTAAACAAATCAGGCACTACTGTAGAAAATGTAAATCAGAAAATGTTGGTGAAAAAAGCTAGAAGATACGATCTAAAAACCAAAGAAACTGAGTAGGATTATCCAAAAGCCCAATAAGAGAGAAATAGGAATCAAATTCTTGTAACAGCAAGCTGGATACTTCAGCTTAAATATGTTAGAACGAAAATGAGGGACAGGCACATTCCTAAATTAGCTAAGAGACACTGAGGAACTTCAGGAAACACTTCAGTGATTAACTGCACTAGTATTTTCTTGCCTTAAAGTTTCTTTTCTTTTCTTAGACTTTCTTTAACATAACAATATTTTTTATTTTTAATCTCTGTCAGACACAGAACAATTTTTTTGAGATCTGACAACATCATCTGGGTAAAAGAAGAATAGTGGCTGGGTAAGTAGTGAACTCATTCTCCAGTTGAGAACTGATACACTGCTCAAGAGTCTTTGGCTAAATCACTTCTTTGTGTGCTCTCAGGTTTATATGAGAAAGGAGGGTTCTAGAGACCTGGTACATCTACATCCAGTTACAAAGGATCATTTTTTGGGGTGGAACTTCCCAAATGTCTAAGTTTTGGAGGGCTTTTAAGTGTTGTTTTGACAGACAAAAAGAGTCTCAAAATGATTGGGATGCATTCAGTTCAACGGACAAGAGCAGACTCACAAAACAAAACAGTAAAATCTCCTTCACTCTTTTTTATTCTTTTGTGTAGCACGGGTCAGGCCAAACTTAAAACAACACTTTTGTCCTCAAAAGATTGTCCACTATTCTCATATTCTGTGCACCAATGCTTCTAAGGCAAGTAGGATTCCTGCAAGAGAGTTTCTGATTAAAGGAAATGTTTAACAGAAACATCAGTTGGAATGAGTGATAAAGGAACATCCATATTTTCAAGAGATAAATCTTTTGAGATCAAAATTCCTGAAACAAGCTAATTTGTCTTCAAAAGATGCATAAAACATAAGCCTGTACTATTTTCAGGACTCAGCCTCTGTGTCAGACATAGATTTCCTAACCTGCTGTGATAAAGCAATTACCTCAGGCTTTGAAGTCAGCTATGAGAAAATTTTTAAGAATTCCATAGTCTGGTGGAGACATCTGGCTGGAAAACAGAAATTAGTGCAAATTTATTGCACTAACCTAAGAAATATTTGAACCAACAGCCTCAAAAAAAACCCCTGATACTTTTTAAGGCTGAAAATATAGTTTAGAAAATAGAATGTCTGTAAATACAGTGATGTTTAGACCCTAAAAATGAATGAAGTTATTTTCTTCTTTTGAATTGTCTAAACTACTTTCTGTTAGGCAATGAAGCCACGAGAATAACTCTTCAGTAAAATGTAAATATTATTTTTTCAATTTGCCTTTTACCTGTTGTATTGGGTCTGACAGAGATGGAGTTAATTTTCCTATAGCAGTCCTCGTCCTGCTATGCTTTGGATTAGTAGCTGGAAAGGTGTTGGTAACACACACCAAGTGTTTTGGCTATGACTGAGCAGGGCTTTCACAGCATCAAGGCTGTATCTCCAACATTACTCTCTCTCCAGGAGGCTGGGAGTGGGTAAGATCTTAGGAGGGGATGCAGCCAGAACATCTGATCCCAACTGGCCAAAGGGATATTCTATACCATATGGTGTCTGCTCAGCAATAAAAACAAGGAGAAGAGAAGTTGGGAGGCAGGGGGAGTGGCATTTGCTATTACGACAATTGACTTCCAGAACAACTGTTATGTGCTCTGAAGCCCTGCTTCCAGGGAAGTGGCTGGACATCATTGGGTTTCTGGTTTTTTTGCTTTCACACTCAGCCTTTGTTTTTGCTTTATTAATCTGCCTTTATCTTGAACTATGAGGTTTTTCCCACGTTATTTTCTCTCCACCCTGCCCTGATGAGGAAGGCAGTAATACATCATGTAAGTGGTCCAGCCAAAATCAACATGCCACAGTCCTTTTTGGCTCACAAACAGGGACTTGAGGAATTTGAGATTAGGCAGAGGCAAAGGGTAGAATGTATTTGGATTTTGTGGCAAGGTAGCAATTTTGGTAGCAGGATGGCTACAAGGGTGGCTTCTGTGAGAAGCTGCTTGAAGCTTCCCCTATATTTGGCAGAACCAATGTCAACCAGCTCCAAGACAGACTCACTGCTGGCCAAGGCTGAGCCCATCAGCGCTGCTGGGATGACATATTTAAGAAGGGGAAAAAACCCTGTGCAATTCAGCCAGAGGAGTGAGAACATGTGAGAGCAACAGCTCTGCAGACACCAAGGTCAGAGAAAGAGGTCGGGCAGGAGGTGCTCCAGGTACCAGAGCTGAGATTCCCCCACAGCCCGCGGTGCAGACCATGGTGAAGCAGCTGTGCCCCTGCAGCCCATGGAGGGCCGTGATGGAACAGTAACCCATTTCATTATCATACTCTGGTTTAATTGACAGTAAATTAAAGTAATTTCTTCAAGTCAAGTGTTCTTTGCCTGTGACAGTAACTGGTGAGTGATCTCTCCTTGTCTTTACCCCAATCCGTGAGCCTTGTGTTATGTTTTCTTTCCCCTTTCCAATGGAGGCGGGGAGTGATAGAGCCACTTTGGTGAGCACCTGGTATCCAGACACCTGAAATCTTTCTTCCTTTATATTTATTAAAAGCAGACCAAATTTATTCATAACAGCACGAAAATCCTCCTGATTCAATGATTTGCAGATACAATAGGTGGAATACATAAATTTGGATGATCTCTCTGCCTCGCTTATGAGCCTTGATATACAGTTTAAAATAAATAAATCCCCATTTTCAGAGGGTTAAAACTTAGTGAGATATATTTCACCTCTACTGATTAATTTGGTATCTGTAAATTTTTCCAATTTTTCTTTTACATTTCTATTAACATTTTGTCTTGGTGCTTAAAACAATGTATCTTGATTTCTTTCTTTCAAAGAAAATTAAGAGTCAGGTGATGTCATCTGTAGAAGCTAATTTTCATTTTAATCTGTAACTCCCTAACTTACTAAAAATACATTACAAACTGTGCAAAGGTACCAAAAAAAACCTGAAAAAACCAAACTTCACATAAACCCAAAACAAAAAGAAAAACCCAGACTTATTTTCTTGATCTGCAAATACACTAATATGGGAAACTGAAAGGTTTTCCTGTCTTCATGAACAGAGAAACCAACCATTTTATCTGAGCAAATGTATGGGAGAGATTGTAGATGTAATCTAAAGATTTCTTCTTTACATTCAGATTTTAAACCTTCTTCAATCCTTAGTTTAACCCTAATATTACACCCTTTTAACATTCATTTTCCATATATTTTTAACTCAACCCATTTTTTTTCCCGCCATGAATGACTCATAAAACAAATGTTACTATTTTTTTCTTTTAAGTTATCTAACCCATTTCCCTTCTAGACCTTCTACCGGCATTCAGTGATTGTGACAGGACTGTACTAGAGCCTCCAAAGAGATTATTTCCTCTGGGTGGTTGCCTCTTCAGAAGTAGAATAACTTAATCTTTACTTTTTAAGTAAGTGATTAACTAAATAAGAGAGAAGTTGTTTTAAAGGTTTATTCAAATTCCTGGAGTTGGTTCTACTTCCACCTAAAAATTGTTCCAATGAACAATTAATTATTAAATCACACAGTTTTCAAAATTTGGTGGAAATTATGTTTTCTTAAGGCAAAAAATCCAGTAATTTAATTCAACTTAATAAATAAGGTGCTTGTTTAAAAGCTATATTTGTTGTGATATGCCAGTTAGGGGATACTGGTATGTTATCAGTGTGCTTCTTTCTTTCAGATAAAAACTATTCAATGGACTTCTCTAGTGAAACTTTACATCATCTATTTATTCTTCAAGATCCATTTATACAGCCTCTGCTGGCACAGAGAGGAGTTGATATGCAATTAGCTGTTCACGTAGAGCACCTCTGAACTTACCACCTTGCTATCTTAAGAAAAACAACATGATAATAAAAAAGTGTCATTTTTTTCATGCTGTTCATAACTGTAGTTACAAGAGAGGTGCACAGGCCAACAACTGTGAAAGAATTCTTATTTTCTGAAGTGACTGTGTTGACCTTGAAACATGGTGAATTATTTCTAAAACACATTATGGGCATTTAAAACAAATGTCAATCACTTCTGAAAAATCTATGCCTTATTATGAAGTGACTAATGTGTTTGTTTGAAATTAAAACTTCTAGCTCTCCATATCTTAAATTTTTAACTGTGCATGTATACTATATCAGTTTTTAGTCTAAGTGATTCAAATGCTACTACCTGGCTGAAAAATACAAATAATCTAATATAATTTTATCTTTCAAAAACACCATTCATTTTTAGATTAAGAAAAGTTATGTATTTTCATCAATTGTAGAAGCAGAATGTAATAAACTTCTGACATATGTAGCAAAATTGTATTCCTCTGATTAATGGGAAGACCAGAAATAAAAAAAATTTAAAAATAAATTAAAAAAAAATAGAAAAAAAGAAAGTGGAAAAGTACTTCGGGGCTAATGAATTGACATCTGGTTTGAACTAAAACCATAGGTTTTGACTGCAGTAGTTTTTAATGAGAAATTGTATCTAAGTACTCTGCTTTTAGACTTGACCAAAAAAAAAAAAAAAAAAGAGAAAGCAGATAAAGAACATGGACAAGAAGATGAACCCAAGATGGTTTAGTAATACAAGCTTGCTTTCATGGTTAGCTAGTCCTACTGTGTGAAAATCCTTTTGCCAATACAAGAGAGAAGGGATTGTGTGGGCTAAGATGGTTCATAATTTTCCAGTACCCACTGATTCTTTTACTCCCTTAAATGATTTTTCCCTTAATTGCCCTAAATTTAAACGATTCTCTCCAATACAAAGTAGACACCTTTTTGTACCAAAAGAATGAATATGTACAGTAATGGTACAAGCAAATTTTACTGTCTGACCTGGAGGTAATATCTCACAGAATACGAGGTGAAGAGAGGCAGCTTGAAATGTCCATAAAGACTGGAATCAGGGGAAGGTTTTTCACAAGTCTCTTACATATTTTACTGTGTGTTCACTTTTGTTAAAAGGCAAGTCTTCAGGGAATAGCTCAATAATGCTAACAAGGTCTAGTCCCTTGTATAATTGATTGAGAAAAAGGCAGGATCCTGCTTTGAATCATCCTCTGGAAGAACCCAACTTTATAGACTAAATTAGCAGCTGAGAAGCTTTTGTCTCTCTTCATTGACTATTAAAGAAGAAATGAAGATCACTGTCTCTAAGCACAAATTAATCCTTAGGAAGACCTTTCCCTTAATTGAATCATGCCTCTAGATGATGTCACATCACAGGACGGCTGTCCAGTGGTTCCTTAATGCAGGCAGCCCCGTGTGACAGCTGGTTCTAGGGACAGAGCTANTTCTTGCTTCAACTTGTCAAGCCTTTCTTAAATTTTATTCCAGTTATGCAGAGAGAAACAAGACGTGAACATATTTTTTCTAAATAACTAGTATTGTACTGCAAAAATACACAACTTCTATTTCCAGAGGATCCAATCAAACATAAATTAATTGCATAGGCTTATGGCAAATATCTTCAAGACAGCTGATAATCTTAAATTTGTGTTCAACAAGATTTTATGAACTTGGAGCTGCATTGAATATTTTCCTTCATGATTGGGAAGATTAAAAAGCTCTGCTTTGGATGTTGTTTTCTTCTGAGACAGTTGGAATAAGACGCAATTCTAGTCAGTGATATAGGTATTTGGGAATGCACTGAACATGCGTTACATTGCACACAGAGAGGTGAAGACTGCTTTCAGATGGAAGTGATTTTTCCCCAGTGGCACTCAATTCTGTATTTATATGAAAATACAGGGATGAATGTTTAATGTCTATAAGCAGTCTTAATAATTGTGTCTCTGATACAGATACAAAATGTTTTATACATGTTTTTCCCTGCTAGTATATCCTGTCAAGACACTCACTAATTACATTCAGAAAATGAACATTTCACTAACAGCAAGGTCATTTGCATAGAATTTTTCATATTTGATTATATCTATGCTCCTGCAGGCAAGCTATAATGTGTGACAAATTCACCAGGTCACTGTATCCATGATTCACCAACCAAAATACCTGTACTGTGGAACTGACAAAATTTGGGAAGTTTTGCTTGCCAGACACCTTAACTGGACAGGTTATAACCATGTGTCCCACTGTATAAGGTTATGGCTTCCAGCCACCTGCTGTGGGAAGCAGAAGCAAAATGTCAAACCTGCAGCACTCGAGGAATTTGCTTTAAGCTCTTGGTTCTGCATCAGCTAGGACTCCCCACTGCCCAGAAGTGGGCTTCTCTTTCTGACTCGAAACAGGATTGTATTCTGACATCCTGAAATGCTCCTATTGCACATTTTTGCTCAGCTCTATTAGCAAGGTCATTTTGTGCCAACAGAAGAAACTCTTACAATATAAATTATATTTTATTTATAACACATTTATACCTATTTAAACTCTTAATTGCACAGGAAATAATATACATTACAAAATTATGATCCTTTTGATATCATCTAATAAAGCACCAAGTAAATCACACTTCAGTCTTAAGACGTGTAAAGGATATAATGAATGGTGCTAAAAGTTAATTACAGTTATTTCATTGGTGTGGGACTTCTTATATTATGAAGCTCTTTATGTTCCTCAGTTTATTTAGAATAGGATGTTTGCACCTTCACTAGTAAGGAAACATTGTAGTTAGCAACAAAAGCATGTTTTTAAAATGATATTTTTTGTCAGGAATACTAACACAGGCATCATTCTATTCTAACACTGTTCTTTAAATGATGTGTGTGTGTGTTATTTATAGCCCAATAGTAAAGATATTCTTATAAAGAATCTCAAGTGAAAATTTCAGTTATTAGTAATATTTATATTTATGACAGTATTGTGACCTTTATTAATGTCTCAGTTTGACTGGAGTTGATCTGTTAATCTGAGTGTGTAATGATGGATAATGCTGGGAAGCCTTGCAAATCAAAAAACAGCCTTTCTTAAAGAGATAATGCTCATGAGTAACTAAGATCAATTAATTGAAATGTAGCACAATATTTTCTCAGTTTATTAACGAACATTGATTTGTTTAGCAGCTTCAAACATCTAATGCCCAGTAAGTTCCTAAGTAATTAAACAGTGTGGCAGTGGACTAGGGGAAATCCCCTAGCTGCCACGTTCTAAACCTGTCAATCATAGACTCCGTTCCACCTCTGTTATTTTAATATTCATTATATTGTTTTACTATTCAACAGTTGCCAGAAAGTTCTATTGTTCTGTAACGTTCATAGGTTAATGCGAATATGTTCCTGCCTTGCCCAAAACTCATTGGAAAGCTGTCACCCCATGTCAATTTGTGATTTGTTAAGAACCTTGGACCCACCTTATCACCACTCCCTTCCCCTTTTCCTATAAAAGTCTGTGTAAAGACCCTATCAGGGTCTCTCTGGTAGCACATATCCTGAAGAAAAGAACACTGTTAAACTCTGGGTAAAGCTACAGAGGGTCCGTTCTCTCTTCTTTATTTCTACCTGCTTCAAACTACCATCGGGGATTTCTGCTCTCACTGCAAAGCACAAGCTAGGTACAGAGATAAGCGGGATAAGATAAGGCAGCTGATAGTGGCAGCCAAGGAAGCTTATCTGACCAAAGCGCTGGATAACGGCAGACTTTGCAGCACCCAAGCAGTCTGCAAAAACCCCAAAAGAAGTGTTAAAACAGCATTTGAATAAAGGAAGTAATTTTTAGACTATGAAAAGGAAAACAATGGACTAAATCTTCTGGATGTATTTGTATGACTGTTACTGGGAAAAAATAAGACAATAAAATTAGGAATAATGTATATGGAAAGGAGAAATATAATGTGATATATGATTCTTGGCTGTTTTATCAGCTATATCCCTAAGTCAAAACAAGAACTGTGAAAATGAACATATTAAAAGTAGTAGTCTGTCCCATTTGTAAATTCCTATCTTAACATTTATATTAGAGAAAATGACTTTATATCTAAATAATAAATTTTAACAAACTTTAAAAAGACTGTATATCAAAGCTCTTTCTGGATTATCTTCACTTTTCACAGCAGCCACAAGGCACACTTTTAAAGAATTTATCAGGAGAAAAGAAAATAAATATAATAAACCCTGAGCATGTCTCAGTGGAGATGAGTAAAAGTTAAGCTAATGCAACCAACATTACATTGAACTAAGTAAAAATTCAAGACGTTGCATGCTGGAAACACTTGAAAATATGCATGAAAAGCAGTTCAGTCTCAGCTGAACTACCTCCATATTTCAGCCTCTTTGAACTACCCTTGACAATGGTGGGGACGCTGTTCCAAATGTGGGCCTGTTCCCTGGTGTGCAGTGCCAATCCACTCACTGAGGAGAGGCATTTCTATTTTTCATTCTAGTTGGCACAAAGCTGGGCGATAACCCACAAATGGCTAACTCACCTGTCATCAAAACCTGGCAATATTTATGCACTTTAACAAACAAACACATCAGCATTTATTGGCTGCAGGATACATAACTTTCATTAATGAGTACTCAAACCCCCATTTGCCAGCTACATCTCTCACTTCACATGCTAATTAGTCCTCATGCACAGTTCTCCCCTACATCTGAGTCAGGGGTCCATTTTGAGTTGGCCATCAATAAATTGGTGGGCATGAACTCACCCTTCCAGTCTTACCTTGCCCCCTGCTACTGATCAGTTCTGCTCCACACTGTACCACACACTCCTGGTGGCTCTGATCCAGACAGCCCATTCATCTTGGGATTGTCTTCACTTTTCCTTAACACATAAGAGCATTAGCTGAGCATACAGCGCTCACAGTGCAATTGCTTAATCATAACTGCCCAGCTATAGCTACTGATTAAGAACTAAAAAAAACCCCTGCAAAGTTTCATTCAAATCTTGGGGGACTTGATATCAGAAATACTCCCTTTGATACTGCTGTTGGGTGTCAATTCTCATCCAATTAAAGTCAAAACAATCAGAACTTTTGCTGACCTGAAGATAAACCATTTGCAAGCAACCATTGCCATGAACATAAAATAGGGTTCTTATAAGGGAAGACAATAAAATGGCACATATCTCTCTGTTCTCACCTCTGAGCCATGAATCAACTCATCCTAATATAAGTGTCAAAACCAGATTAATTCTTCCTAAAAGCATTCAGCTCGAACTTAGACATAAAAATTAAGAAATATATATTTCATCCTGTGTAAGTTTGAAACAAGTTCTGTTTAGGCTGTTCCTGTTGATGAGTATCTACTAACAAAGAAGCTTTTTTCAGTAGTGAAACATTTTGTCCTCATGAGTAGGATACGTCTCAGTTAAGTTTAGACAACTACAATTGAAGTAGTTTGCAATGCTTACTTAAGAGTTAATAGAGATAAATAGGCATCTTGAATCAGACGCATTGCCTATGAAGACAGTCTGGACAAATAATCAAATGTAGATATCCTAATTCACTTATTTGTATTTGAAATACATTCCTAATTGCAGATACAATGTTTGCAGTGACAAACAAAAGCATCTCTCTTTTCTCTTTCTCTCTCCTCACAAATTCTTATTCCTCACTATATTATGAAGATACTTTGCAGTCCTATTAAGAGTGATTAAATACTAGTTTAAGTAGATAATCAATGTCTGCTAAGATAGATTACCTTATTAAAGAGAAATTTAATTTTAGCCATCTCCAAAAACTGGGACATAGTATAGAATAAAAACCCAGGGCAGCCATCAAGGTCATGTTCAGAATGAAATGCATTAGATCAAGCATGAGCAGAAATAACTACATACAAACAGCCCAAGTAAACATAAAAAACACAGACAAAGGGGTAATTTATGTCTCAACATGGGCAGAATAGGACTGTGTTTTATGAATCTCTTGCTTAAATTTAAGTGACCTCTTCACTCTGCAATTAAATTATCCAGAAAGAAAGAACATTTAATTCATTATAAGAGGGAATGATTTTTTGCTATGCTAATGACAAGGCTTGTACTGAGACATAATCAGTTACTTCAGTTGACTGCTTAAATTTCAAGTATTTTCTTTCTCTCTGACTAATGGAAGTTACGTTTTTCTTTTTTTTTTATGTCTTCAGACATCATCTGACATGTTTCTTTAATAATACAGAATTCATATGACATTTTGCTCTCTCTGACATATAGGTGGCTTCCAAGGAAAGCTTTTTAATAAACCCTATTTTGTGCTTAAAAAGCAAATACCAAATCATGGGTAAGAATTGGTGCACCATGAAACTGGACAAACCCTGACATTTTCCTTGTTCATAGTCCTTTTGTGCAATAATAATACCTTGATAAGGGCTTGCTGTAGGGGCTAACACAAAAGGCATATCTGCCCAGACAGTATCCTCCTTGATTCTAGTGGTCCGAAGGAAAGGATTGGATCACAGAGGATGTACTACAAAGTCAACTCCCAGCTGGTCAGCTGGGGATCATTGGCAGGTCTTTACCTCTCAGCCTGTTTGAGCCCTCTTCAGGGGCTGAGAGAAGATGCAAGATCATAGAATCATAGATTCGTACAGTGACAGAATCTCTTACACTGAAAAAGACCTCCAAGGTCATTGAGTCCAACTGGTAACGTAACACTGCCAAGTTCACCCTGATACCATGTCCCCAAGGTGCCACATCTCCACGTCTTTTATATACCTGCAGGCAGGGTGACTTCCCTGGGCAACCTGTTCCAATGCTTGACAAACTTTTCAGAGAAGAGGTTTTTTCTAATATCCAATCTAAACCCTCCCCTGGTGGAACTTGGGCCTGTTTCCTCTCATCCTGTCACTTGAGACTTGGGAGAAGACACCGACTCCCATAACACTATAAGTTCCTTTCAGGTTGAACCTCTGAACCTCTTTTCTCCAATGAATTTTTGGGCTTGATCCTGGCTCTGCATTCAGTACCTCGAAATTTCACTTCCCTAAATTCAGATCTTTATAGCTCACAGCCTTGTAACTTCCCCATCTGCAAATAGGTGTGGCAGCAAATGAAGAAATAAAAATCAGGAAAGGTATGTGTGTCATTCCACCCATAGACCACTTGAGATTCTCATGCCTTTAAAGCTTTCCAAAGAGAGTGTTCAGGGGTAGTGGGAAAAGTGAACACATCTCACAGGACAGGATGATATAATTGCTAAACAACTGACTTCCACAGGCTGTCTGCAGACTGATACTGCTTAAAATTTAAAAATAAGAAGGCTGTTTTTAGCAAGACAAGGGATGGCATATATAACCAAAAATTTTAGTCCACAACTTCCTCACATATTTTGGCATAGATCACCACAGTCTCTGACACATTTAAATGAACTAAAGTGATGTTACAAAAATCCACCTTTTGTCTCTGATCTTCATGTAATTGGTGTCATTCTAGAACACGGGTAGAAACATTTAAGGGCTGAAAGATAGAACAGATACCATTTTTTGTACCTGTCTGCTGCTCCTATTACTTATTTCTATAGGGAGATGTATCCTAACCATGCCTCTGTCTGCAGAACTACCACATTTACACTCATATCTGTGATAGAGAACTGCGATAACTGGCAGATCCATTTTCTTTCAATCGCATGTACAGATGGGACAGAAACTTTTCTTTTGTAGGCTTAATGCTTGGAATAATATGTTATTTGAATCACAGCAGTTTCTCAGAATAATATGGCTATATATGCACTAGAGTACTGATACCTCCTTCTTCTCCTTCTCCCTCACCCTCAATATCTCTCTAATGTATCTCTTTAATTTTATATACTTTAGTTATGTTGTTAAGAAGATGCAAACAGTATCTGCTTTTATTAGGCAGAGGATGGGAGAGGAGGAAAAGACTATTTCTACAACAAACACGCACAGAGAATGGTTTTTCATAAAGTTATCAAAAGGAAATATTTGAACAGATTTTGGTATCACTTATGAGTAAAAGCATGTTGAACAGTAGACAACTGTGGTCTGTTGTCCAACAAGTGAATAAAATAAAGGCAGATGGCAATACATTAACTCTAACGTGTTTGTTCCAAGGCACCCAGCGCCAGCTGCGCTCACCAGAACTTCCCAACATTAATTTCCTTCTCCTTCATTGCCACATGCCACCTAGCGACTTAACACTGAATCACAACTTCAAAGCTGTTAATACTGAGAATTACAGCGTACCACGGGCACACGTGCTTGTTTCTGAATGCTTCAGGATGTAAAACTGGTCATGGAAACAGCTCAATGCAGAGCATGAAGCACAGCTTTACTTTGAGAGCAACTTCTCTCCCAGACTTCCAAGAACAAAGAAGTAAATAAAAAAAATCAGATGTACCTGAATGATGCAAATTTTTGTCTTCCAATATTTGTGCCTGCGGAGCACTAAAACAGAGATCAGGTCATTCAGACATTAAAACAACAACAACAACAATTCTAAAAAAAGCAAGATAGCATGTCTGCTAAAAGATCAAGGAATAAATTCAGTCAATGTCTAAAAATAACATTCCCTTCTTCTGACTTAGATGCCCTAAACATTTTATTTAACTTTCTTATTTATCTCCATATATTTTAAAGTTTTAAAAGTCATGTTTTTATTTATATGAGTCCTGGGGTTTTTTTTTATTTTTATATTGTCAGAGAACACAAAAAGTGGTGAAGATCACCTCTTCCTGACTGCAATTTAAGGCCATATTACAGATATGTTTTGATTTTTTAACACAGCATCACATTTTTTACAAAGAATAGTGAGAGTATGTTTTCTGTTGGATAAAATTAGAGATGTTTAAAAAATTATTGTAACTGCTTTACCAGTAACAGCAGCCCTAGGAACTCACTTAATGATGCCATTGTAATAGCTCAAAAATCAAAACTTTTGTGCTTGAGCAGGTAGTTGTAAGAAGAAGAGATGTGGTGATCTCTGGATTCCTCTGGCTTAGGAAAAAAAAAAACAAACAAAACAAAAGTATAGGGCACTTGTGATGCTTATCAAAATACTGTGTCTGCTTTCTCTCAAGTGTATTTTGATTGAACACTGTCTGAGAGGTTCTTCATTACACAGGCAGCCCAGACATTAGAGATTGAGCATGACTTTATGTAATGCAGATCAGAAAGCATTTGATGGCAACTTAATATTAGAAATGCAATGAATAATTCACTATGTAGATCCAGAACACCATTTTCTAACTTGCTGGGTTAATAAAATTAAACTGCAAAGAATTGTCATCTCAAGACAAAACAGCATACCAGACCAAATCAAAATGACATTTATCATACACAACTGTTAAAAGATCTTGTAAATGAATACTGCAATATATTGTCCTTTGAGGGAGTGTTACTGTGTGACTGTAAGATAATAATTATGCCATATTTGCCTATAGTATTTTTTTCGTCTGATAACTCCTGGCCTGTTACCCTAGAAGAAACTTCCCTAATCAGCATCAGGGAAACTGAAGTAAAAAGAAACAAAGAATCTGTTAATGATTTCCCTCTTGCCTGATTCACCTGCAACTGTACAATCTTCAAACCAGCCTGTATTACAAGATTTAGAAATTCAAATCTGAAATATTTTTTCCTGCTCTGTGGATTTTTTAAAGTTTTATACATACCATGGCTCCACAGTTTTAATGATACAAGGTATTTCCTTTCCAAGCAGTGGAACACTTACAGGTATTCCAGGCAGCACTCCATGACCAGCAGTATCCATAATCCTATGTCCTGTCAAGATCAAGTGTAACTACATTTGAGAATTTGATCACTTGGTCAAGTTGCACTGGATAGGACTGACCAAAATTCCTTTCATTGCAGTATTTAAGTTCAAGTCTTCCTCATCTAATACATAATTCTGAGAGTAAATAAAAAAGTCTCAAATATCTAAACAGAAAGCAAGTTTGTAATGCTGAAAACAAACCTGTACTGGTGCTACAGACCTAAGCTAGTGCTTTATCAGTATTTACAAGAGAAAGCATGGGGAAAAGGCAGTTTTGTGAAGCTTAGGCAGTAATAGCAAGCATTCAAAATGTTCATTTAATTCAGAGGCTAAATATTCTTCCACAACTGTTGGTTCTCCTTCAGCCTGTCATGGGTATCAGCCTTGATAAATGGGAGGATTGGAGTGATTCATCCATCCTAATGCTGTGCTCTACAGCTGACCTCAGCCTCTCCTGAGAGTTCCCAGAGCCTGCTGAATTTACTGGTATAACCTGTTGTTCATAACTGAAATTTTGAAATAATTTTTTACTGCAATTCAAATATATCACATATATGTGTCTTGGTGACATGGTATCAGAGAGGGTAATGAGGCAACAAACACTGTGTTGTGAAGGGAACATTTGAAGGCTATTTGGTCATTTGGTGTTTAAAAACCATCTGTTTTACAGGAGAAGGCAGCAGCACAGAGTATAATACACCACAGGCTGTCAGTTCTGTATTTATTAGACAAGGACAGTGCCAGTTTAATTTTAATGATAAGCCATTCTGGTTGAAGCTAGACAGAACAGCTACCTCCAGCTTCTTTGCAGGTGCGACAGTTTGGAGAAAATCTCTCAGAGTTTGATAAAGTAACAGAGTTGTTAATAATGTCTTCCAAAAACATCACTGAGAAGAAGAAGGAGAAAGAGAAGAAGGAGAAAGAGGAAGAGAGATGTTTTGTGCTTTCATTACCATCTCTGGCAGGAGAATACGATCCTGAGATCCTTGAAGTCTATCTACCTCCTAAACATTGTAGAGTTTTGCCAAGTGGTAAAAGAATTGTGGCAACTGTTGCTTGTGATCTGTTATTTTGTGATTCATGGCAGTAGCATCATGTCTCACTTA
The DNA here is from genome assembly GCA_013400735.1 of Pomatostomus ruficeps. Lineage (NCBI taxonomy): Eukaryota > Metazoa > Chordata > Aves > Passeriformes > Timaliidae > Pomatostomus > Pomatostomus ruficeps. The sequence continues at coordinate 22,963 of VYZT01065313.1, forward strand.
GCCCTTCAGAGGGATGAAAGGTAATAATCTCTGTGGTAGTGTGAAAGTGCATGTCAAAGCTATCAAGGAGTCACTATATTTGCCTAAAAGGCCAAGTTCAGACCTTTATGCAAATAGATAGTAGGAGAATAGCATGATTCAGGCCACCTATTTTTTCCTGAATCCTAAAGAACTACATGTTGTCTACACTGGAAAGCATAAGAGCCTAGGGAGAAACCTCAAGCACTCCCTCCTGATTATCCCACCACATAATGGAAACACCCCCCTAGCTTGCTATTCAATTGTATCAGTTAGCTTTTTTCCCAAAAATAAACCTGAGCTGGAGGAGCGATATAGTCAATTCCCAATAATATAAGGACAAACCTATGCTAGGATTTCTTTCTTCCACTCTTCATATCCTCCAACACAATCCAAGGACATCTTGCAGTCTCAAATGTACCTGAAAGCCTATATACTTATTCCCCAAGGCATGCAACCAACACCTTTCATTTCTCACCAAGACACCACTCTGGTGAGCTGCATCACAGCCCTACATTAATTCAGACACTCCTGGTGGAAACAGAAGTGTGGGCAGTGCAGACTGTAGGTGTACACTGTACGTAAACTCTGCGGGATCATATCTTATAGGGCAGTCCAGTCTTTCCTTTCATAACATTACCCACGTCCAGGACATCTAAAACAAATTAATCATGCCTGACTTTAGGAAAATGATCTTGCTTGAGCTATGTTGCAGTTCATTGATGGAAGTGGAGGAGCCTAAATTGCTTTTTAGTCTCTGGTGCTTAGGAGAAAACTGGCAAGCTAAAAAAGTTCATGTGAAGTCTAACACAGCCGGGCAGCACAAAATACACAAGTGACGCTGAGTGAACAACATCAGAGCAGTGTGATGAAGGCACATCCTAAAGATATAAACTTTGTTCAGGCATTAAGCTTGGAGTTAAGTATTAACACACTCTGCCACTAGTGACCAGTTACATAAAATTTGTATGTGAAACTTTGCCAGTCTGTGTGCTAAAGAAAGTATAAATTGAAAACATGGGTCATGTACAATGTAAAGAGTATTAAATTAACTACTTTGAGGCTGACTCATTATTAATACTCAATGTTCTATCACTACTATGTATCACTCTACATACACATTAGTAATCTAACACTGAACAAAATAATAGAAATCAGTTGAGAACTTTAAATGAAATCAACATAACTCAAGCATGAGTGTGAATGGGGGTTTTTTAAAATGCAATAGTTTAATGCAGTTTGGGCAGAGAAAATTCAACAGTAAAATATAGCAGGGAAGTAGTGTATTAATTATGCATTTACAACCTATGATGCTTACTATATCAAAACAGCAGATTTCCAAGCACAGTAAAAGGCTTTTATAAATAAACAAGCTGTGGTGCAACAGTTTCACCCATCTCACCTGATTTGTGGTAGCTGCCTCTATACAGACTTTTAGTTTATGCTGAAGTAACTCTAGCTAGCTTAGCCTTTTTTCATTAACTTTGTACACAGTGGGAACTTTTTTAATGTATTTGTCAGGGTTTGGGATACT
>VYZT01065314.1:0-16535 GCA_013400735.1 Pomatostomus ruficeps
CCATCCATCCATCCACCCCTCCACCCACCCACCCTTATTCCAGCTCAGGAAATCCCTTCTCTCCTTTCAGATGGGTGGAGCTGGGCGGGTTTTGCTCTCTGAATTCCGCACATTTTGCTGATCCCTGCCTGGGCGTTGTGTGACCGAGTGCCCGACAGCGAGCGAGGGGCTGCGATGGTGTCGATAGGAGCAGGAACAGCGGGAGTGATTCCTGCCTTATCTCCTCCGTGTCACCGTCCCCGCCATTCCCTGCTCTCGCGGCTCCCCCGGGACGTGGCTGCCACTGCTGCTCACCTGATAAGGAAGCTCCTTCCCGTGTATTTGTACAATTTCTTGTATATTTTGCATGGCCGCGCCTTTTATTCTACAATTTTTTACTCAAAATGACACCTGGAAGGCAGCACATGCAAGGAACTCTGATTAAAATGCGCGTACAGGCTGCTGCTGTCACGTTTTTAAAAACAGGGAAAACCACATTTAAAAACATGGCAAAACACATTCAAAAACAGGGGAAAACACTTTTAAACAGAGGGAAAAACTCTTTCAAAAACATGGAGAAACACTTTTAAAAACATGGAGAAACACTTTTAAAAACAGGGAAAAAACACTTTCAAAAACAGGGCAAAACATTTCTAAAAACAGGGAAAAACACTTTTAAAAACATGGAGAAACTTTAAAAAACATGGAGAAACACTTTAAAAAGAGGGAAAACACTTTTAAAACATGGAAAACACTTTTAAAAACATGGAAAAACACTTTTAAAAACATGGAAAAACACTTTTAAAAACATGGAGAAACACTTTCAAAAACATGGAGAAACACTTTCAAAAACATGGAAAAACACTTTTAAAAACATGGAAAACACTTTTAAAAACAAGGAAAAACACTTTTAAAAACAGGGAAAACACTTTAAAAACATGGAAAAACAGTTTAAAAACACAACAAAACACCCCATGTGTTTTCCTATGTCTCAGCACTCCTGTTCAAAAAATGGCAATGCTGAGCCTACTTTTGTTCACAACCAAAGTTTTGATCGAGATATTTAACTCTTGGGGAAGTTAAATATTTTGATCTCTGCCTTCAGATCGCCGGGCCCTTGATTTTCTCTCCGGGCACCCCACTCTGATCCCATCCCACGGGGTGCAGGGAATTCTGTTGCGTTCGTGGGCAGATGGATCAGCGGATTGGGAATTTCAGGCCTCGTCTCTTTGTTGTGTTTCGGGCTCGGGTGTGTTTAAGAATTGGCTTTTTGTCCGGCCTGCTGATGTTTTCAATTATGAGGAGCCCGATTGAATATCCCAACCTGATGGGGAGGCAGCAGGAGTTGGCTTTTTGTGTTCCCTGACCTGGAGCTGACTCCATTTGCTGCCGATCTGACTGACCGGCGAAGCGGAAAATGCTCACAATACAGCACAATTAACGACAGGCTCTGAAAAACACACCACATCCCAGCGGAGGGGAAGAAATTAGCCTCTTGCACACTGAAGGAGTTCGTTGATGATGGTTTTTTTCTATTTATAACGTTTCTAAGGGCTCAGTGGAAAATCCTGACTGCTTTTTTTTTTTTTTTCCCTAAAATTAGCTTAATTTTTTTCCACACTCACCCAGCATTTTATTAGGGAGACATAACCCTGGATCCAAGTGGTAACACAGGGCCTTGAGAGAGCCTGTAAATGGATTCTATATTAGTGTTTAAAAGCTTTTTTTTTTCCTAAATGGGAGAGGCTAATGAGTTTTAATTCCTTGAAAAGCCAGCTCCTGCAATAAAAAAAGATTCTTCTATTACCAGCAAATCATCTGGTTCGGAGACTGGTCTAGTTATTCATGTAAACCCTGACCAAAAATGTATTTGATTAAGGCTGTGTTTTGTCTTTTAATGAATTCTAAGCTTGTGCTTTGTAAATGTTCATTAGGAAGGAGAGGTGGAATGGAATAGAAATATTAGAGAAAAATCTGAGCATTCCTACCAGCACCCTGGACATAATTTTCATGGTTTGAGGGCACTAAAACACTCACAGAGTGGTTTAGGCCCTGAAGGGAACAGCAGCAGCTGGATGGTTCTCAAGCCAAGAATAAAATTTCAGATTTTAATTCACAATTTGGGCCCTTCACCTGAGGGTTTCCCTGTTTCAAGAACGGAAAAGCTATCAGCTTCTGCCTCTTGTCACCTTCCTTGGGACAGAACCTGGAATGTCAAATAAATGGGGACGAGATGAAAAACCTGCTGCTGCTCTTAAAAAACAAAGTGTTAAGGGACATTGGGGTAGAGTTTGGAGGTCTGGACTGCTGCTGGGGCAGGGGTGATGCCTTAAGATTTAATTTTTATATTTCCCAGCCCCTGCCCTGCTTTAGTGTGGAACTCTCACACTCCCCACACGCTGGGAGCTCCTGTTCTCCCATCCTGCTCAGACACAACAAATCCTCTCCAGGCTGCACTCAAGGACACCTCCTTGGCCCAGGCCCCCAAAGATGGAAACGGAGCCTCTCAAAGGGGGGACAGACTTGGGCTCAATTCCATCATCCCCTGCAATTGGAATTGGAGAATGAACCCTGAGCTGGGAATGGATCCAAACTGATCCAAGTGGAGCAAACTGGTGCCCCGGGCTCCAGCTTGGCTGTGGCCTCTCCCAGAGAGGCTCTGAGTGCCCGAGGTGTCCCTATTGAAGGCCCTGCAATAAATCCCCATTTTATTCTCTCAATCCTGTCTGGCCTCTGTTCCAGGGAGCCTCTGCTCAGGCATCAGGGGAGGGCCATGAAAACACCGTGAGGGGCGACTGAAGCACTGAAACAGCAGCAGAAGGAGAAGAAAGGGATGGACTCGAGGGAAGGAGAACAATCAGTGCTGGAGCCCTTGGACCCCCGAATCCCACCCTGGGATTCCCTCTGGACAGCCAGAGGTGCTGGGGAGGACTCTCCAGCAGGGACAACGGGATCCTGGGTTTGCTCCTTTCACCACCAAGGATCTGCAGGAGAGAACCCCAAAAAAACCCCAAACTGGGCGCCTCAGGAGTGAGATTTATTGCCGGGTTAACGACATCCTTCCCTTCCCAATGACCCCGGCGAGGCGAGCAAGGGCTGAGCGGCTTTATCTTCATCCCGCGGCCCGGTCCTTGTGGGACACTTGAACCTGATCGCATCGCTCGCGGTGTCAGCCTTGATAAGATGCTGATTGCGTCTCCCAGATTTTTCCGGGGGCAGCCCGGGTGGTTAATGGGAGCTGCTTGGCTCTCCAGCTCCCTTCGGCTTCCTGCCGCAGCACATTAACGCAGCAAATTAACATCGTAATTGCGATTTAACTCTTTATCGCCGCGGAAAAGGGAAAAAACGATCGCGGAAAAGGGGAAAAATAACCTCAGAAAAGGAAGATCGCAGGCAAGGGCCCCAGAGACAGGTTAGCGAGGCAAGGCTCTGTCTGCACCTCCCTTCTGTTCTATTTATAGCCAGACATTAAATTATGCTAATGAACAGCCAGCCACGGGCAAATCCGCTGCTCAGACGCAGGAAAAGCGCGGAGTTAAATAAATTCAGCTTCAATAAATTCAGCTTCAATAAATTCAGCTTCCTCACCTCCAGGAGCAGCGTGAGAGCCACCAAACCCAAAACCATGAGCAGCTCCAGCATCTCTCACTGACCCCCATCCATGGCATAAACACAGATATTTGGCATTTTTATAAATATATATGTAAATCAGGCACAGGGCAAATAAAACGTGGAAATTAAAAAAAAAAATCCGAATTTTTTGGAATATTTTATTTATTTTATAAATAGAAATATTCTAAATGATACTTTATCAAATATTGTTTAGAATATTTATATAAATGTTCTAAATGATATTTATTATTTGAATATTTATTATATAGATATTATTTAAATATTTATTATATATTTATTATANTAAATTAAAATTTTTTAATGATAATATTTAAATTTAAATATAAAATATTTATATTTTGCCAAAATAATCAATGGCTCTGCCTTAATTATTTTGGCAAAAGCCAATTCATTACAGTTCATAAACGGATTAATCTGGGAGCAAACGGCCCTTTTAACCAAACAGCAGCCTGATGCATCTGCCGCCGATTTCTCTGCAGCAATTGCATCAAAAATAGCGTTTATTGTAGCTCTGCCTCACACGCAATTGGCTGTTATTTTATTTCCTGCTATATCCGTCCGTTTTATACCCATCTACGTTCCTAAAGCGTCAGGTCCTCGCATAACCTACATATTCCATCAGATTATCCAATTAAATAACGCAGCCTTAAATGAAAAGTCTGCCGTTCCCTGGAGCAGCTCCGGGAACGCTTTCAGGGCTTGTTCTCGTGCTAGCAGCGCTGTCTCCTGCAGCGATTTTTGGGCGCCCAGACATTTGTAAATCACCGATTTTTAGGTGCCAATACCTCGTTTTTAAATTACAATTTCAAATTACAGCAGCCACATTCATCTATAAATCACAGAGCACACAAAAATAATGAGTGACTTTGTAATTTTTGACTGAGCAAAGGGTGAAAAAGCGACGGTGATGATGGATTTTTGGGGAGGAAGGAGGGGAATCCCAGCAGGGTGATGCGATTGTTGTCCCCCCCAGGGCTCTGTGTGTGCTGAGCTGCACCTTTGGGAATTTATCAGCGTTTACCTGGCAGAGGAGCAGGAAAACCCCCGGGATTCCCTCGGAGCGCCCCAGTGAGGGGCTGAGTGACAATTCTGTGCCTGGAGTGGCTCAGTGCACCCCTGGCTGCCCCATCCCGGCTGCAGCACCTCTGATTCTCCAGCTTTGAGGCTTCTCTGCCCTCCTGAGCAAGGATTTACAGCCGTGGAAAGGTTTTTATCGACTCTGAGCAGGAAATGTCGGGGTTTGCAGATCCCCAGAGGAGGATTTCACACGAGGGAGGGCATCACAGTGCTCTTCCTGCAGGAAAACCTGTGAGGATGGTGCCAATCAGGTTGTTTTTCCTCCCAGTGCCATCCTGGTGAGAGATGCTGCCTGATTATTGATTTATGGATTAATCCAACGTTTTCATAGAATTTTGAAACAAGTTACAAAGCCCTGCCAGGGCTGGATCTCAGCGGTCTCGGGGAGGTGAAGGAAGCCACGCAGAGGTTGAGCAATGTGGGGCAGCGAACACAAACACCAAGCGTTATAAAACCGTGTTTTCCCACAGGAAAAATTGGGGAAAATGACAGATTCAGCCCAGACTGAGCAGACTCTGCTGGCTGCTGCAGCACCGAGCTGTCCCCAAAAACCCGTCACAAGGCCCAGGGATGCTGATGGGACTCCACCAGAGGGTCTGGCCTGGTTCTCGGGGGTTTTTGCCAGTCTGGCTCTCCCGGAGTGCCCAGCTGGGGCAGATTTGGATTGGTCAGAGCCCCAAACCCATTTTGTGTTCGGGTATCAGTTACATCACAGCTGTGAGCCTGTGTAGGCCTCTACCAAGCCAAACAAACAATTCCCAGCAAATTTTCTCCACCCACAACACCACAAGGTAATAAAATAAACTCTAAAAATGGTTAATTAAAGTATTTTTTCTATTTCTTTGCTCCTCTTTATCACCTCAGTAAAGTAGACAAGAGATATCAACCCCTGCATCCTCTTGGACATTCCCAGACTCCCCAGCCCTCCCCTCCCTCCAGAGGGCAATTGGGTGGAAAGGGGCACGTTTTGCAATCATTAAAATTTCATTTTATTTTTATCCAGCCACGCTGCCATTTGAAAAGCTCCCCGGCGAGCAGGGGATTGGCAGCGTGGGGAGGAGGCAGCAGAGGCAGCAGGGGTTGGGGAGGACGCAGGAGGAGCAGCGGAGACGCTGCCGGCTCGGGGAAGGGTTGGCTCCGTGCCAGGCTGCTCTGCGCTCTGGAAAACAGCAAAGTTAATAACCTCAATTACAGCCCAGCCTCTCCGGGGGCCGCTGGTGATGCCTTTGTTTGTCTGAGTCTCGATGCGAAAGCAAAGGTTGGTTTGTGGCTGCAGGGGCTGTGGCGCGCAGACAGCGAGAAACAAACAGCGCACGTCAGCGACGGGAAGGTCAGAGAAGCACAGGATGGTCTGGATTGGGAGGGACTCTAAAAACCATCCAGCTCCATCCCTCTGATGGGCAGGGACAACTTCCACCAGACCAGTTTGCTCAAAGGTTGGGAGGGATCCTAAAAACCATCCAGCTCCATCCCTCTGATGGGCAGGGACAACTTCCACCAGACCAGTTTGCTCAAAAGTTGGGAGGGACCCTAAAAACCATCCAGCTCCATTCCTCTGACATGGGGACAACTGCCACCAGACCAGTTTGCACAAAGACCATTCAACTTGTCATGGAAACCAGTATAAATCAGCTACACTTCCTTCCAAAATTCACCTTAGACACTGGCAGCTTTAATGCCTTAATTCTGACTCTTTTGGGCTCATAGATATTTTAATTTGGCACCCAGAATGCACAAAATCACCTGGAATGTCCCTATAAATGCCTCAGTCTCAGCTGGAACAGGGATGGGCTTTCAACCTGAGCTGCTGTGGCTACTCTATTACACCAGTTGGGAGCTGATTATCAAAATATTTATTTTATGGGTGTATTAATTAGAGAGGGATGCCTAGAAGAACAAGCCAGAAAGAAATTCACCCTATGTCTGTGGAATACTTGAGATTGATGCTGTATTGCTGGATTTTTGTAATTTTCCCTGCTTGGTTACTCTGTGTTCAAGAAATCTGAAAGGATGGGCTGGAGAAACCTTCAACATGAGATAAGGGATGTGAAAATGAAGTGTGGCAGCATCAATGCTGGGTCCAGGGAAATCCAGCCCGTGGCAGAGGTGAGCTCTGTCTTCCTCACCGGGAAGAACGAACCAAAATAGCTTTCCCAGAAATCGCTGTCCCTGTAAAACCCTCCTTGTAAAACCCTCCTTGTGTTTAAGCGCTGCTGCTGAGATGAGCATTTGTTCACGCGTGGCTTCCCTCCGTGTGTCCCAGCACCCCGAGCCCGCAGGCTCAGCCAGATGCTCCTGGCGGACGGGCCCCGCTGCAGCTGCAGTGCAGTTTGCTGGGCTGCAACCTCGGATTCTGTGCAGGAAAAGCCCCACAAAGACTCATCAGGACCAGCAAAATCTGATTTTGTCAAGTTGCAGCCCCTCAGCACCCCCAGGCACCTCAGGTGCTCACAGCAACCCCCCTCCAGGCTGGATTTGTATAAATTTCAGTGAACTTACATAATGGTGACGCCTTAAGATTCAGCTTTGATATTTCCCAGCCCCTGCCCTGCTTTAGTGTGGAACTCTCCCACTCCCCACGCGCTGGGAGCTCCTGTTCTCCCATCCTGCTCAGACACAACAAATCCTCTCCAGGCTGCACTCAAGGACACCTCGTTGGCCCAGGCCCCCAAAGATGGAAACGGAGCCTCTAAAAGGGGGGACAGACTTGGGCTCAATTCCATCATCCCCTGCAATTGGAATTGGAGAATGAACCCTGATCTGGGAATGGATCCAAACTGATCCAAGTGGAGCAAACTGGTGCCCCGGGCTCCAGCTTGGCTGTGGCCTCTCCCGGAGAGGCTCTGAGTGCCCGAGGTGTCCCTATTGAAGGCCCTGCAATAAATCCCCATTTTATTCTCTCAATCCTGTCTGGCCTCTGTTCCAGGGAGCCTCCCTCTCTCAGGCATCAATGGGAGTTAAATTTTCTCAATTCCCTCCAGAAGCAATCAGGCAGCGCTCAGAGCCACGTCACGAGGCCGCTCTGTGCCCTGGGTGCACACACGAGGAGCACAAGCCTTGCTCATCCGCAGCAGCACAAATCTGAAAATACATCCAAAAACCCTCAGTCCCCACTCACCAGATTCCGACTGCAGAGAAACAAAATGCTTCCTGCTGGCACAAGGGTCCTGTGAGGCATCACAGATCACCAAAAACCGCTTGGCACTAACTGGGAGAGTGATCCAGAGGTGACACCAAGCAGGCTGGAGCTCCAAGGGGACGGGATTTGCAGCAGGTCCCCAAAAGCCAAGGGAGCAGGGTTACACCACCCAGCAGCACTGGTGTTACTGGTGGGAGAGCTGACCTTAATGCTAAAGACTGGGTGGGTAACATAAAATTCAAATATCTCTGTGTTTCAAATTAAAGTTCAGCTAATTGTTGATGCAACAGCTCAATTTTGGCTCCCAATTTTGAGATCTCAGACAGCAAAGGATGCTCTGATAAGAGAAGGGAATAAAGGAAGGGGAGCAGAGCAGATGCTGCTGGTGTTTCGGGGAGATCTGTGTGCTCGGGGCTGATGAGCAGCCCTCAGTGCCCTCTCTGTGCCTGAGATAAGGCGGGAGCAGAGCGCTGCAGGCGGCTGATAGCAACAATTCCCGGACCGAGCCTTGCGGGCCGAGGATGCAGAGCAGCAGATTTCCTGCAGGGAACAGCTCGTGACGCTGAGCGGTTGTGAAGTTTGTGAGAAGTGCCTTGAGCCTGCTAAATACAAACATGTCGCTGGAATCTTCCTCTCAGCCCAGAGAACGGTTTTGTTTTCAGCAGGAAGCAGCACCTCCCAAGTTCAAGCCTAAATTCATTTCAAATTTCATTTCAGTTAAGTTTGCCAAATACAACCCTTCAACCACTGCTTAGAATGTCAGTTACTTAAAAACAAACAAGTTTATTCTGGAAAACATCCCAAATTTTGTGTCATACATCACCCTCATCAATACAGGACATTGACTTCATTAAAATAAACAAGAAAACCCCCAGTTTTAAAACAAAGCAGTGACTCGTGAACTGTCTGGAGGGGGAATGTTGGTGACTGGAAGAACCTATCAATTTTTAATTTATTAATCTCTTTAAAAACCCCAAAACTGTTATACAAAGAACTGCAAACCCTTAGGGTTTAAGGAAAATAGAGAGGCAGAGTTTCCAAGGCTCGAGCAGGATGAGAGCCCACAGCTGGGCCGTGGAGGGGCTCTGCCTTTCAGACAGAGCATCCAACTCATTTCTGGGTAATAACCCTATAATTTCGATATCAAACCCAGGCCAATGAGGGCCCAGCAGCCGCAATCAGCCACCCAAGGTAGCGCAGGAACCCTCCCGTAATCCCCTTGCCGGGCACATTATCTTTAATCACAGGCATAATAGAGCTTCAATTGGAGCCCTCAGCTGCATTTGCTTCCCTGTCATTCACAGCGCTACGTTCTCCTCCGCAATAAACAGTTTTCCCCCGTTTCGTTTCGCATTGATCTGCCTCCGAGAGAGCCTTTTGAGGTTTTAATAGCCCTGCGTGGAAGCCCCTGGCCAGTAATGAAGATGGAAACTCAGAGGGTTTTACCCAGAATTGCACAAAGCGATGCCAGGAGAGCACCCACTTGCTTTGTTCTCCCGCAGACAACATCCCTGGAAATCTGACGGTGTTTTGCAGCCATTTGCCAACATCCAAAAACCCAAATCCACCATCAAAGTTGCTCCAGCACGAGCAGGGGCTGTTCAATCTGATTCTCTGTCGGGGTGGAGTGACCACCCAAATTCTTCATTACCAGACCATCCAACCTGTCATTGAAAGCAGTATAAATCACCTACACTTTCTTCCAAAATTCACTTTACGCACTGACAGCTTTAATACCTTAAATTCTGACTCTTTTGGGCTTGTAGATATTTTAATTTGGGCTTCACTTCTTTGCTCTGGAACCTCCTCCAGTCCTTTCTCACCACCAACCTCTTGGAGCAGCACCAGGAGTCTCGAGTGTTTAAAAAAGAAAGTTGCCAAAATATGAAATTAATGAGGGTTGTGCAAACACCCAGCTTGCTCTTAATTGACTCTTTAAATGCACCTGTGTCAACGCAGGCACCCGGCGAGGGCTCAGCCTGCGGGGCTGAAAGGTCTGCTCGCCCCCCCGAGGCGGCTGGGCTAACATTTCATAAATTACAATCATGTTTTCCTTTTCTGTTCATATTTTCATTCCAAAGGTCATTTACCACACGTGCACACAAAGCAGGGGAAGGTGGAGGAAGCTGCTCAATTCTCAGATTCAGTTGCTCCATTAAAAATGCAAATTTGTGATCTTACTGCAGAGATATTTCTATCTGCACCTGCCCGGAGAAAGCTTCACGCTCCCGACCAGCACATCTGACACCCAGGCCTGGGAGAAGGTGCAGGACACCTTTCCACACATCGCTTGGGCTGCTGAAGGTCCCAGATCATCATCAAAGCTTGGGGCTCCAGGGAAAAGTGTCCCAGATCAGCATCAGGGCTTGGAGCTCCAGGGAAAAGTGTCCCGGATCAGCACCAGGGCTTGGAGCTCCAGGGAAAAGTGTCCCGGATCAGCGCCAGGGCTTGGAGCTCCAGGGAAAAGTGTCCCGGATCAGCGCCAGGGCTTGGAGCTCCAGGGAAAAGTGTCCCGGATCATCACCAGGGCTTGGAACTCCAGGGGAAGGTCCCAGATCATCTTCAGGGCTTGGAGCTCCAGGGAAAAGTGTCCCGGATCATCACCAGGGCTTGGAGCTCCAGGGGAAGGTCCCAGATCATCACCAGGGCTTGGAGCTCCAGGGGAAGGTCCCTGGGAAGGTCCCAGATCATCACCAGGGCTTGGAGCTCCAGGGGAAGGTCCCAGATCAGCACCAGGGATTGGAGCAGGGTCAGCTCCAGCCTGGGAAGGTCCCAGATCATCACCAGGGCTTGGAGCTCCAGGGAAAGGTCTCAGATCATCATCAAAACTTGGGGCTCCAGGGAAATGTGTCCTGGATCATCACCAGGGCTTGGAGCTCCAGGGGAAGGTCCCAGATCAGCACCAGGGCTTGGAGCTCCAGGGAAAAGTGTCCCTGGCCATGGCAGGGGGTGGGAGGAGATGAGTTTTTAAGGTCCTTTCCAAACCAAACCATTCTGGGGTCTCTCCTGAAGCTCAGTGCTCCAGCTGGGCACTCCCATCCCACACCAAGGAAACCAAACTTCATCTCCAGGAGCTGTTTCAGCCAGCCTCGCTCTGCAGGGTCTCACAGGGGGTCTCTCCTTGTTCCTGGAGGCAAAAATGATCAGAGAGCCCTGGATCAGCACCAAAAGAGGGACCCCAGAGGTGATGGGAGCACCAGGGATCCTGGATCCCAGAGAACCAGCAATGACCTGAGCATTTGGGTGCAGAAAATGTGGTTTTTACACACAGATGTAAGAGCTTTCCATGGTTAATCCCTTCCTGAAATTTCTAAAAAACACAATATTTCCTCTGACTGTTATCATATTAGCCTGAGAAGGTTTGTGCGTGCACAACCCTAGAGGGTGTCAGGAGCTTAATATTAATTAAACAGCAGATTTAAGGTTATTTCTCATAACCACAGCTGTGATTTGAATTATTGCTTGATGATATTCTACTTCTGCCCGCCCGCTCGCCGCTTTTGATTGATTATTTGCATTTGCTGCTTTATAACACCCCAGCATTGCTTCAGACAGAGGCATCCTTTTTGATTTTAACCGCGTTATTTCCTCGGGGCGGATGATGGATTGGAGTTCCCAGCATACCACGAACGCCAGCACGATCCGTATCTGTATCCCATATTCCCTCTCACTGTTTCCTGTACTCAATCATCCTCATATTCATTTCTCCCGATATTATTATTATTATTAGCCTCGGGGAACTTGTTTTATAGGCTATTTAGTTTGAATTAAGCGTGCGTGCCAGTCACTTCTTGTTTCCAGAAGGGCACAGATGATAAATGTAAGATTTATGCCTGGACTCCGCTTCAGATTCATTCCCATCTTTACTTATTTTACTTTTATTTAACTATTATTTCTATTAGGAAAACAACATTATCAGAACCTCCCATGCGCACATTTCACAGCCTTGTTAGTGTGTTCATGAGGCACAATTAGAAATTTCATTTTCTTTCTACCAACTTTCTGGTTTAATCAAATATTTTCTCAAAAGAACGAGGTCTTCTGCCATTTTTCCCCCCACAGAGCTCACTGCCACTTCACACCAATAAATTCCTCTGCTGATCAAGTTATTGATTGTATTTCAACCGCGTTTCATCTTCATTTTAAACTATCTACACGTTGAGGCCTATTGAAATTTTAATTATCCTTTAATTAACCACACTTGATTATTTAGGAACGGTTGAATTCTGGACATTTACTCGGGACAGGTGTTTGGCCATCCTCTCTCTCAGCTTTAACGAGATCAAATCAGGTGAGAACACTCAGTCAAATGACTCTGTGTGCAAGTTGTGATGGAATATTCAGATGTAGAATCCAAAATTCCCCACACTCAGTGCGGCTACGTCGGATTTCAGTGCTCTCTCCCCTTTCCACGAGCAAAGCACGCTTCAGGTGACTCAATAATCAAATTTTTCCCAATTACCCCTCCGCTTTCTCATCCCACAGCTGACTCACGGGAATGTCCCTGGGGGTTTCGGGAGTAGCTGGAATTCCCAGTGACAGGGGGAATGCGCTGCTGCTGCTCTGCACCCCTCTGGGGCAGGGGAGAGTCAGCATTCCCTGGTTTGGGATCATGGATCCCTCAAATGGAATCTCATCTCTAACCCTGCCAGCTGCGGGGCAGAGGAGACACAGCCAAAGGCTCGTAGGTTGAGATCAGAGCAGGGAGGGATCTCCCACCCATCGCCAGTGAGGGTAAAACAGACTCGATTCAGGGAAATTCAATTTATTACCAACAAAATCAGCGCGGAGCAATGGAAAACACAACCAAATCCTAAAAAACCCTAAAGGCCAGGCTGCAGGGACAGCGCGAGGGATGTCCCTCCCCGGTGACTGCACAGCCACAGCCACTTCTCCCCCTGCGAGTCACAATCCTCTCCATGGGTTTGTGTGAGGTTTTTTTGCTTTGATTTTCCAACTGATGCTAAAAAATCCCATTTACCCCGTTTCTGGAGGCGCTTGCTGCGCGGTGACGGCCTCGGGCACGGCAGTGTCACACGCCATCAGCCGGAGCTGCACGCTAGTCAGCCCCTGCTCTCCCAAAAATAGAAGTGAGCAGCCTGATGCATGGCAGCCGATTATGAAACCGTTCTGTCACATCTGCAGCGGGAGATTAAAAGCTGACAAATGATGATCGTGGTGGAAATGGGTTCTCCAGCAAGGTGAAGATTGGGAGCAGCTGGGACGCCGCCACCGGAGCTGATTGGCAGATTATCTCCCGTCTCCATCATTTTTACGCACAATTCCAGCTACCTGAGCAGAGATTAAGCCTAAAATAAAGAACAATTCTATTTTTCAGACAGAAGTTTTCCTTCGGTATGCAGCTGACGGGATATTTGGGAAGGGAAAATCAAAGAAATCAAATCCCTTCAAACCCAGATTGAAAGCAAATCCTCTGTGTGAGCCAAGACAAGGAACCTGCAATCAAAGGCTTTGCCTAGGAATATTGCTGTGAATTAAAATGATAATTCTCACTCTCTGATGGTCTGTAAGTAGAACATTTAAGCAAAATGAATCCCCGGATGCTGCAGAACGGATTTAAATCAAGGGAATAAAAAAGCAGCCAAGCAGCAGCCAGCGATGCAGGCATCCTCCTCCTCACACGAGACAGCCGGTCAGTGCCCTGCAGCCAAACCATGCAGAGGTGACGCAGAAATGGCTCTGAGAGCAGCCACAGCCTGCAGGACAGCGCAGGAGGATGAGGCAGAACATCCTCCCCTCTTAATCCTTGCTGCTGTAAGCACATTTCTTATGAGAGCCTTGAAAAATAGAGCCCTTGAAAAATAAAATCCTTGAAAAATAAAGTCCTTGAAAAATCGAGTCCTTGTGCCACCAGAGAGGGGAGGCATGTCCCTGTGTGTCACCCCTGCACCCTGCTGCAGGTGTTCACTCGTGCCCAGGCGGTGTGTGGGCACTGCCAGGGGCACAGGAGCGATGGGAACTCCAGATCCATCGGTGTCTGGGCACTGCCAGGAGCTCAGGAGGGATGGAAACTCGGGATCCATCTGCATATGGGCAGTGCCAGGAGCACAGGAGGGATGGAAACTCGGGATCCATCTGCATATGGGCACTGCCAGGAGCTCAGGAGGGATGGGAACTCGGGATCCATCGGTGTCTTGGCACTGCCAGGAGCTCAGGAGGGATGGAAATTCAGGATCCATTGGTGTCTGGGCACTGCCAGGAGCTCAGGAGGGATGGAAACTCGGGATCCATCGGTGTCTGGGCACTGCCAGGAGCTCAGGAGGGATGGAATCTCGGGATCCATCGGTGTCTGGGCACTGCCAGGAGCTCAGGAGGGATGGAAACTCGGGATCCATCGGTGTCTGGGCACTGCCAGGAGCTCAGGAGGGATGGAATCTCGGGATCCATCGGTGTCTTGGCACTGCCAGGAGCTCAGGAGGGATGGAAATTCAGGATCCATTGGTGTCTGGGCACTGCCAGGAGCTCAGGAGGGATGGAAACTCGGGATCCATCGGTGTCTTGGCACTGCCAGGAGCTCAGGAGGGATGGAAATTCGGGATCCATCTGTGTGTAGCACTGCCAGGGGCACAGGAGGGATGGAAATTTGGGATCCATCGGTGTGTGGCACTGCCAGGAGCACAGGAGGGATGGAAATTCAGGATCCATCACATTTCTGTCTCAGCTGCAGCACTCTGTGGAAGGAATTTTTGCCCAGAGCCCTGATTCATTGGGTCAGAGAGATCACGGGCGTCAGGACAGGAGGGAGGAAGAGGGCGGGGTGAGGATATTTTTATGCCTGACCTTCCTAGGAAGGTCGGGAGCTGGGGATTGCTTCTTTGAAGGTCCAGGGTTTGTTTCTCTGAAGATCCAGGGTTTGTTTCTTTGAAAATTCACATCTTGGTCTCAGAAGCAGCCTCACCGAAGAGCTGAAGCACTGAGAGAGCTCCAGGCTGGAGCAGGCTCCTGGCAGGACCTGTGGCCTCATGGAGAGATGAGCCCATGGCAGGGCAGGATTTGTGACCCCCAGGGAGTTCAGGCTGGAGCAGCTCATTCCTGAAGGGCTGAATCCTGTGGGAGACCCACTCTGGAGCAGTTCCTGGAGAACTGGGAAAATCCAGGGCTGGAGAAATCCACGGAGAGCTGTCTGCCATGGGAGGGAGCCGGGATGGAGCAGGAGAGGATTGTGAGGAGTCAGCAGAGGGAAGGAGCAGCAGGGTCAGCGTGTGATGAGCTGACCACACTCCCTGTACCACCGTGGGGAGCGGGGAAAGAATTCAGGGGTGAAGCTGAGCCCAGGAAAAAGAGGCATGGAGGAAAGGATTTGTTAGGATTTTCTAGGATTTGTTTGTGTTTTCCTTTACTCCACTCTGATTCTGTTGGTAATTAATTGAATTTCCCTGAGTCAAGTCTGTTTTGCCCTCACCGGTGATGGGTGAGAGATCTCTCCTTGCCCTGATCTCAACCCACGAGCTTTTTGTTGTGTCTCCCCTCCCCTGCCCAGCTGAGGAGATGATGAAGAAGCTTTGGGGGACACCCGGCACCCCATTATTCACACAGCCTCCGGGGACAGCGTCTCCTGCAGCTCCAGTGTCACCCTGACCACCATTAAAACCTCTGATTCAAATAAAAAACTCCACAGATAAGTTCATCAGCAGGTAAAAACCAGGAGTTTGGTGAAACTCTTCCTGCCAGGCTGGAGAAGGGGAAAGTCAGAATTGTTCATCCACCCTGCAGCCTGCACTCGTGAGGTTTATTTGAAGTACCCAGACACAGAAAACATCTCATGAATTCCTAGGGGCTCACAGCGTGAGCTGCTAATAAGCGAGCACTCAGGAACATTAAGGAAAAAAGTTAGGGCTCTTAAATAAACGTTCAAGCTGAGCACCTGATTTATAAAAATTCTGTTTAACCAAAATAAAAGCAGAGGCAGCTCAGCTCCCTGGCCGGCCACAGGCCAAGCTCCAGCTGGGTGGGGATGGCAGGGACAACCTCCCTGCTCAGTTACTCACAGAAATTATCCAACAGGTATCTGTTGAGTTAGATAACACTTTAATCAAGCTCAATATTTTGTTTATCCAGGGAAAATCCACAGCAATTCATGCTTCACGTACAGAAGGGGACATCTTTCGACCAGGAGTAATCTGAAAGGAAACTCAACCAAAAAAAATCAGTTTTCCAATCCCTCTATACCAACAACAGCGTGAATATTCCAGCTTTTGGAAGGTTATTTACATTTTCAACTTGCTGAATGTGGGATAAGCAGGAGAAAAGCCCTTCCCAAGCTGGAGAGCCCAAAATTTCCATAAGCAGAGCAGGACACAAAGCAGAGGAGTTCAGTTTGGTTCTTCTTCATGTTCCATGTCTCAAAGGGAGAAAATAAAACCTGAAAGGGAGATAACAAAACCTAAAAGGGAGAAAATACAACCTAAAAGGGAGAAAATACAACCTAAAAGGGAGAAAACAAAACCTAAAAGGGAGAAAATAAAACTTAAAAAAGAGAAAATACAACCTAAAAGGGAGAAAACAAAACCTAAAAAGGAGAAAATAAAACCTAAAAGGGAGAAAATAAAACCTAAAAGGGAGATAACAAAACCCAAAAAGGAGATAATAAAACCTAAAAGGGAGAAAATAAAACCTAAAAGGGAGAAAATAAAACCTAAAAGGGAGAAAATAAAACTTAAAAAAGAGAAAATACAACCTAAAAGGG